>KZ506104.1:348261-362442 GCA_002844005.1 Limosa lapponica baueri
AAGTTCCTCCTCATGTTTAGGTGGAACTTATACTCAAGTTTGTGCCCATTTCCTCTTGTCCTGTCCCTGGGCACCGCTGAAAAAAGACCAGCCCTGTCCTCCTGAAACCCTCCCTTTAGGTATTTGTATGCATTGATTAGATCCCCCCTAAGTCTTCTCTGCAACTGAAACTCACTTGATGTGCTATATAGATTAAAAAATATACCCTCTGCCGAAAATTACTGAATAGGTCAAACATACAGCTTCAGAGGTATATCCATTGATATATAATGCATCACGTGGAATTTTAAGTACCAGAAGCGTATTAAGTTGTGCATATTTATTGTACCTAGCATTTAAAGTCTTGGGTTGTTTTCCCTTCCCATCACACATAGTATTAGCTTGGTTTATGAACCACTAACGAGTGGTTTCTCCAGAGATTTCTCAGTTTGATGATAAAATTCAGAGGCTCCTATTCCTTTCTTTTCATTGTATATGGCTGAGGAGTTGGCGGGGGGGAGAAATTTTTGGGCTTTTTTTCTTATTATGACATAGAGCCCTGGTATTGAAAAGACTCTGACCTCATTTTTCTGAGAAGCTAAAAATAGAAGTGAGTGTCAGGGGGCTTTCACTTCTTATTTCTTTGCTTCTCTGAGTCTTTCTTCTTATTCTGTTGAGGTAAAGTGACTCGCCACCATCCCTCCCACGATATAATGTCTCGGTGCTGCCTGGCTGCCTTCTGTGTTCCGTCTGGGATATCTCATTGCTTTCTTCAGTCCCAACCCATAACTGATGCGAAAGGCAGTCATTCTGAGATGCCTTCCCCTCCTGCCACCATCCTTAAATTGACTTAGTTGCATACCAACTACTAGAGCTAATAAATGCTTTGAGTCTGAAGTCCTTTAAGATCTCTGCAAGACACACACATATCTACAAGTTGTTGCTTTTTTTTTTTTTGTGCTTTCACCTTCACCACCTCAGTGCTGCCACCCCTGAGATCCTGGCTATCACATCTCTGCTGCTGTGTTTACTCTGCAGTCATCACAGTGTCCAGAGCGCTGAGACTGCACAGGAGGCAGTACCCTCCTTTCTTCTACCTCTTATCTGACACCACTGTCTGTGAGTCAATTCTCTACCTCCTTTATCCAGTTCTCATTTTAAAACCTCTCCCAGTCCTTAATAATAGACAACTGAATGTCATAATATACATACAAAAGAACTGAATGTATCCTGTAATGTAATACTAGAAGGCAGCAATACAATAATAAAAATAAGAGAGTATCCAGAATCTGAAGATGAGGATTCATAAAAAGGCATAAAAATGGGATCCAATGGTACCTATATGATAATTTGTTTCTTACTGTACATTTAGATTCTAAGTTCTGAGTGTCTCCATTATTCACCTCTGAAGTTCCCTTGCAGAAAGGTCCATAACCTCTGGAAAGAGGTCCGTAACCGGCTCTAAAGCGTTTTATAATCTATTTCTGATTTAAATAATAGTTTATTTCCAATTTAAATTAAAACAGATACGGTTTTAAGTGACAGAATTTCTACTTTTTTTTTTAAAAAGTATATTAAACAATATTAAAATTGAAAAGTCATTCATTCAGTAGTTAGGAAATACCATAGTTAAGGTTGCCTGTACAAACGTAATCTGTATGTAATCTGAAATTGTGTGATTCCACATTTCTTTCCTCAGAACACTTCCCTCATTCACAAGACTGAATGAGCAAGGCTGTGGAAATAGTTCCCATACTGCAGAAACTGTAAGTTTGGAAGTAAATGAGGCAAAAGGTGGTAAAAAAAGAAAAGATGGCATTGTGGAAAAGACAGACAGATACCACTGAATGAGCCTGCTTTTGCATCACAATTCTTACATAGTGCTGAGAAACTGTTTAAATCAAAATAGCCACATTAGAGAGCATTCTGTGTGGGGCAGGAGGAGGGAACTGGATGCCTCAAATGCAGTATCTGGGTAGAGGTTATGCAAAAAGGCTGATCAGTAACAACAGTAACTGGAATTAATGGTCTTGAGCTGTGCTTTCAACTTTAGACATGGTACAAAATCTGTAAACACTGAAAAAATTACTTTTAAGACTTACTACCAGTAGCCAAAATCTGCATCAGAACATTCTGGGTTTTTTATGTAGATAATCATTGCCTCTTTTTTGTCTTTTTGTGTGTATGTGTCTGGTTTTGGCTTCTGTATACTAAGGTGAGAAAAATTTTAGGTGATAAGATGCTAATTACTGGTTGCATTAGACTCCGATGCATGACTGTCCAAGTGCTGATATCTGTGTCTTAGGAGACTACTACTAGCAAATGCATAGACATCTTTTAAGTTTGAACCCAGTTTTTCAACTTTGAACATAATCAATATTGAAGTAGAGATAAATTTATTAATGAGATTATAAAATATGATTGCTTGCTGCAGTGGGAACTTGATTCACTGAGTCAGTTGCTTCTGAACGGCTCACCGATCACTTTGTTTTGTTCAAGGTGGGATTTGAGTGGTGAGCATTCAGCAAGGGCTGGTATTCTCAGGAGTTTAAAACACACAAAAGGCATCTGAATAAATGAGGCAGGCATCCTATGCAGAAAAACCACCTAGCTTTATTTACAAAACACTGTACCAAAATGTGAATGTAAAAGGAGTTGAAATACTTTGACCATCAGTTTTAATTTAACATTTCTTAGTTCCCAGTTGTTTAGTCAGGCAGCAGTATTTTTTTTAAAACATAAACTGTGGTTTCTCTGTAGATTTCTTGCTTAGAGCTTTTGTTGCTGTTTTGAGGCTATGTAAAGTAAAAATTGAGATGGAGCCTGTCTGACGTTTTTTAAAAAGAAAAATAAAACTCTTTTGTTGGCAAGATAGTAAAAGGTGTTACTGGCCTCCCACTGATTTAGGAGATGTGACAGAAGGACAAATATGTCCTAGCCTTCCTGTCAAGATACCTTTTCCCTCGCCGGTATTTCACAATGGTCTTGTTGATTACGTTAAGCTGATTTAAAGGACGACACCATTTGGAAGATGTCTCACGTAGATGTGCTATTGATACCAATACAAAGTGTTACTAAGGATGAAGTACAGGCACAAAGTTCTCAGAAATTAACCTCAGATAAATCAGGGGTAATCATAAATAAAAGTTATTAAAATGTAAACTTTTAAGACCTATAGGTGTTTAAGACCCATAGGTCAATATTTCTGACATCTGTTTTCCAAGATTCCTACAGGATTTCCGTTTCATCCTAATTTCTTAGTCAGCACAGACATAATTGAATTAGCTGTGTCTCTCTACTCACTGTCTCCATGTGCCCCGCGGGGCTCTTGCTGCCTTGGGGATGACTCCAGGGAATACATCCCTCAGGGGAAGCCCGGCTCAGGTAAGCAACTTTCAGGTGAAGGTTTTCTGCAATTTTTCATCAATGATATGTTTGTTCTAAGGGAAGTCTGCTATCAGCTGTTTGTACAATTGTTAAGTGATCAAGAATAAGCTACATATATTTAAGCATATCTAACTCTAGAGCTATTTTAAACATGTTTTATCCATTTTCCTACGTCTCCATAATGGGTTTCTAGAGCTTCACTTTTCTTCCATCTTTTTTTAAAGCCTTAGAACAGTACAGCAAATTCTGGTGTTATTTGACTTTCCATAGCAAAGGCTCAGCCTTCTGAATGTGAGATTTCACAGGGGGAAAAAACACTGAGACATGACTTTTTACAATACACAGGCACAATCTGTTCCATGGTGTAAATTAATACCTGTTCAGGAAATATTGGTAAGCGGCTTTCTCTTAGTCATGTAGCTGCCCTGAAATAGTTAGCAGCATTAAATGTCAATCAAATAATGACCAAGGAGCACTTCTAGCAAAGTGTTTGGTGTCAATTATGAATTATGCTTCTGAAATCACAGAAACTAAGATAATTTATATCATCTCACAGCAGTTTATCTTTGTGCAGTAAGAAATTAATACCCTTACTTTTTATAACAAAGACGTGATTTAGGAAATAAGTTTCTTTTCAGTTTTGAAATTACATGTCTTTTATTGCTTAGAGTTTATAGTGGATTATTTGAATTACTTTTAGATAAAAAGAGCTATTTTATTTTTTATCTAAAAGAAAAAAGATAAAATGCAGCTGTAAACCTGTATAAAAATTTGTCCTCCATAAAACATTCCAGAAATCCTGGAATAAATCTTTGTAAAGATATCAAAGGCAAACAGTAGTTTCTAATGGAACTCTATTACTCTCCTAGGCAATCATAGTAACAACAAGCAATAAAGAATCTCTTTTAAAATGCCATGTATTACAGTGCATGTTGACCTATTCTGCAAGATAAATAGAGCACTCGCAGAATACTGCAAAAAAGAATAGGAAACACATAATTTATGTCCCTTAAAAATTATACCACTGGAAGTAATATACTTTAACAATGCCTGGAAATAAATTAGAAATTGTGCCTTGGACATGTTAAATAACCAAGACTGTTGAGATGTTTAAACTGAGTATATTCAAGCAAGTTATCCCTGAACATAGATTTATTTACTTGATTAAGAGAAACTTGATTAAGAGAAATTAAATGCACAGGCTAAAACAGAAACTTATGCAACGTAAACAGACATTTTAAAATTGCTAGTTCATCAGATTTTGTAATTTCTTTTTCATAATTCCAGCGAATGTGGTCTTCCTAAATCTGCATTTTTATAATATCAGGTTGGACCACTACTATTGACTTCTTTAATTCCAGCCAAAGGTCAGCCAGAGCATCAACAGAGAAGGGGGAGAAGTCCGAGTTCTTGCCAAGCTGACAAGGTGCCTGGTTTATAGGTTGCCATTTCTAATCGTTACTTCAAGAGGCAACAGGAACCTCCCCTTTTTTAAAGGAATGGCTCTGTGTCTGACTTGAGGGCACGGTTTACTGTAGCACTGTACACTAGGTGTTGTCATACTATTACATTACTGCCTGTAGCTCTCTGTGTATTTAATCTGTCTTTCCATAGAGGAATGCAATATTGGGGTAGAAATGTTTTCATCCTAGTAACATCCAAAGAATATGTAATGTTTTCATCATCCCATCCATCCATTCATTCACCAGAATCCCTCAGACTAATTAGCAAAGCTAAGATACATATGCAGCTAATTGCTACCTTATCAGCACCAGCTGATTACTTTCAAATGACATTTTCAAAGACTAAATTTTTTTTTTCAACAGAATTAATATAACTTTTCAACTACTGATATTTCCTAATCCATATCTGTGGCAACATACTAGACAGCCACTTTCAGGCACTGGGGCAGCTTTCTGTCGTCATTTTTCAGGTAAATCTGATTTCTGTCCAGTGCAATATAGTAACCTATACATACAGAAGTAATGAAGCATGAGATGCTTTTTTTGTTGCAATGTTTCCCCTTACAAGTTTACACTATGCTGGTTATCCTGCGGCCACATTTTTTGCCATGAAATATAGTGAAAAGATTATATCTCACTTCACTGTTTTTGGTTCAAAGTTGATGCAAAACTTCAATGTAGGGGTGAAAAATGGTTACAATATATTGTGTCCAATTATCTTTTGCCATTCAACTCATTTTGAAATGAGTACCCTATATATGTATGTGTGTGTGTGTGTGTATCTTACAGTTTATATGTTCCTAACACTTATAAAGAGGATCCTTGGAAAAGGAACAGGATAATATAAGAAAATTTGCAATGTTTTCTACAATTTTTTCAATTGTGTTTTCAAACTATTTCCTTTTAATCTATACTGTGAATTTGGAAATAGCCTTCCCAAAGTCTTAAATGTCATTTAGTGCCACCGTAAGACAAAATTGTTACATTATTCAGCATAAAGTGCAGTATAACTCCTTAGTTGAAAACACACTAGCTGGGAAAACAGTTTCATGGATGTCTGACAGGCAAAATGCAGATGGGACAGCTACAAATTTTTTTATGTCAGAAATTACGGGTAAGTCACTTTGTATGTATTTTATATTAATCACTCATCTCAGAAACTAAGTAATCTAATAATAAAATCCCTGAGGTTTTTCATATTCAGTTTTCTTTGTTGAAGGGGCGCAAAAGCATTCAGTATTTACCATATGTCACCCCCAGTGTTATTTTCTCCATCAAAACAACTCTCCTTGCAGTGCAGTAGCATGAAGAGGATATTTTCATCATTAAATCCCCTAACAGGATACAGAATAAGCATTTCACTGCCTGCTCTGCCTACACAGAAGGAACATTTCACAGTGAGTTTAGGTGTCTACCACAATACACAGGGGAAGTTAAGTATCTATCAAAGGAATTCACAGCAGCCATGGTATGGGGGTGGGATGTCCTGAGCTAGCCAGGAGAAGGTATTGTGGAAATGAGTGGGCTTTATGTCTCAGCTCTGCTGGGCCCTTCGCTTGGCTTGGATTTGGTCTCTGATGCTACACGTATCCCTCCTCGGATTCATAAACAAAAACCTGCTTTAAGAGTTCACTGTCTACTCCAGATCAGTCTTTTTCAAAGAACTCAAGCTAATTCAAGAGGAAAAGTGAATGTTAACGTGATCCTATCAGGTAGCACAACGAGATCAGAACAGTCTCCTTAGGTATAAGATACTCTGATTTAGTGCTGAGCTTTAAACATGGGTCTCTTTTTTCCTTGTGAACATCAGAGTAGATCAAAAAGGACCTCCGTCAATCTCCCTTACAAGAGATACTTCTTTTGTATTAATGATTTAAAATATCTCTAGCTGATGGTCAGTGCACACATGTGAGAGAGGGGTCCCAGCTCTTGCTCAATGAATGTTTTGCTCTCTTTGGTGGCAGGTACAGCCCACAAATCCATGTCCTGAGACTTTCTTTTAGATCAAGCTCCTATATGAGATAAGCAGAGGAACACCCAACTGATGCATCCAGACAGAGCAGAATCCAGTAACAGAAGTGTGGATGTCTGAGAAATTTCAATTGGACGTAATCTGGGTCATCTCTTACCTTACACAGTATATATTTGTGCAAAATTTAAAAAGCAAAGCTAGTACGTACCTGCCAAGGATTTGGTATTTTCTGCCATTTCTGCTTCCAGAAAACATTTGAAGATGCATTCCACGAAAAAAATTCTAAGTGTAAAGATCCTGTAAAACACTTTTTGCAGTAATAGATATTTTGGAACTTACCGGAACTGAAATTTCAGGATTATTTTTAAGTTTTCCAAGCACAGCAAAACCATCAACGCTGATTTTCCCTTTTGGTTTTATGTTTAAGGATTCTATTTTAATACAGTCAATAAAAAGTGTGACACTGTTTGCTTCCACACTTATCATAAGCTTGTGCCATTGGGAGTCAAACAAGAAAGGCAAATGCAAAAATGATGCAGTTTGGAGACTTCCATCCACTCCTTTATAAGAAAACTCCACAGTTTTCATTTGACCATTAAGATTCACTCCAACTTGTTCTTTCCCTGAAGAATCCTGAATCTGCCAAATAGTCCAGTATTTCTGAAGTGTGGCCCCAGTCATCCGAAAAGTAGTTAGAAAGGAATATTCATCGGGCAATCCGTTGGAATATATGGCACTGTGTAGGATCAAAATACAGTACATTTGTTGTGTATCTGTTCTGAAAAGATCTACCTATCACCACAGGGTAAAGAGAAACAGTTACTCAATGGAAACCTATCTCAGCCATGCTTTTATCAGTGCTCTTCTGCATGCAGAGTCCCAAAATGGGATGTCCTTTTGAGTCATTGCTGTTGCTAATGGCCAAAGGAACTGCTTCAGAAATGTGGGGTTTTCCAACATTGTACAACATTTATGGGAATCCTTTCTCAGTGTAATAGATGGAGCAACAACAGACTCCTACTTCACATTTAGAAAGTATAACCTACAAATGTGCCGTTTCCTACTCTTAGACTTACAAAACCAGTCCCCATAGTGTGACTGTATAATTGACCAGGTAGATAGTACAGATATTACTTGGTTTTGAAAACGTAATGATGTCTCTTGCAAATGCAGTTTCTTGTTCAGCCTGACAATAACCAGTTCGTTAATGTATTAGCTACTACTTCAGCAGAAGTCATTCAACAAATCATTCATAGACAAATATATGCGTAGTTAAGAATCCACAGTAAAAATGTATTATGTCCTGCAATATTCAACCACAAGACTGTAAGTAGCAGGGAACATATTTGCCATATATAAAATGTTTCATTCTTTTGTAATTCCTATAATGTGAGATTGGGAAACCGAAACAAGTACTACTGGCTGTGTTGCTGTGCAAAACATTTTTTATATCAAGTATGTCATATTTTAAAAATATGCCTTTTCATATTCTATGAGTTGTTAAATTGTAGTGTCATGGTCCAGTTGACACCAACACATTATTTGTCATCTATCCACATTTAAGAATAGGTTGTATTTGAATAAATGTATTAAGTATGGAGGCATGCAGGGCTACTTTGTCACTAGCTTTCATTAGAGTAACTTCTCAGACAAGTATGCATTTTGAACAAAGATTGTTTATGAGTGGCAGATCAATCCTATCTCAGCACAAATTTAGCCATCATTAGTGGATCTCAGGCCTTAGGCTAAGGGGGAAAAAACCCGGGGGGGAGGGGGGAGGATGGAATAATAAATTAAATCTTATTCTGTATGTTTGATAACTACTGATTAAGGAAAAGAGTACTTCTAGATAAAGCCTCCACAATTTGTAGTTTGCTGTTTAAGCGTATCCAAAGCTGTAGTGCAATCATATTCCAGCAGGCGACGGCACAGCCTCAGCAAGATTCCAGTAAGGAGCAGGGAAAGGCTGGCAGCAGCAGCGGCAGCTTCGTCTTATTAATAAACTACCCAAACTGCTGCTCTTTCTCATTTTTTTCCCACGAGCCTTTACATACACCTGAAAGCTGGCATATGAGGAAGAGAAATGTTTAGCTGGAAGAGTATTTCATTACACCAGGTGTGGAGACACAAAGGTGGGAGAGAATGTTCCTTTCCATTATCTTTAAAATGCGATTTGCTATGACTTGTGTCTCTGTTGACTGCAGATGCAGCAGGCTGTCCCAACTGGCTTTACCTGATAGGACTTTATCTAACTTGTGTTATTTTATTGTTTCGTTTCAGTTTGTATCTTGTCATCTTAAATGCAGATGTCAATGCATGGACACTGTACCTTTCCTC
Source organism: Limosa lapponica baueri (assembly GCA_002844005.1). Taxonomy (NCBI): domain Eukaryota; kingdom Metazoa; phylum Chordata; class Aves; order Charadriiformes; family Scolopacidae; genus Limosa; species Limosa lapponica. The sequence goes on from KZ506104.1 coordinate 357,400, forward strand.
CTGTTCTGAGCCCTTTCCATTGTATGCTACTGTCCCCTCACCTTTTTTGTAGGCCTCTAGCTTACACAATATGTTTATATATTATTTCCTGCTCCAGGAACACACTCCCTCTCCCTATCCAGACCCATTAGACACTTGGTAAGCTCCTGATCCAATTCAGGGTCTTTTATGGCCCTCTGTGTTCCTCTTCCTCCATAATATCTCTTAAACAAGTATTTCTATGTCCTCTGCTGCTAAAACCTTAGCTCCTCTGAGTCATTTATCTCTTCATTTGCTGAATCCCAGTGTTTGTTCTTGCACAACAGCTGGTTTTACTACAACCCTATTGAAGGAGGCACTGTTAAGAAATCTCCTAACTAGCCTCCATGTGACATCCCACTGTATCAAGTTCAGTAACTCTAGGGAATCTGATATGCTGAGCTCTGCAGCTAAAGAAGGCTTTGCTGATCCCAGATCCTCTGAGGAGAAATTTTCATTCTTTCTCTGCACTGATAAGTTTCACTGTCATGGCAATACTGGTGGCACACGTTCTCACCCCGCCTCATCTGACATAACTATACTGGGAAAAAAACCCAAGCAAACAAACAAAAATACTAGTAAGTAAACATAGTTACACTTTTCAATTAGAAAATTATCTATACCAGATTGGCAACAGGATTCTTTGCACCGTATTAGGCTATAGCATTAGTCCTTTACAAGCCATCATATGGGTTCTCCTTTTTTTTCAGAAATTTAAATGGAAAAGAAATACGTTAACTTTTTCAAGTGCTATACAGAGAAGAGAAACTGTGTAAGAGCTTCTGACATTATTAAGAGAAAAATAAATTATAAGAAACACATACAGACAGTAAAGAAAAAAAGTCAGTGCACAAATATGGACAAATATTTAAATTATTAAAAGCTTTTAATAACCAATCAGAAGTACTTCTGCCTTTAGACTAAAGACTCAGTATCAGTAAGGTGACTTAACATAATGAAGCAGAGCACGACCCATTGCCAGAAAGGTACTCTGCAGGGGACTGTTACTGTGCAAGATTTATACCTATAATTCTACAAGTAAAGCAGAGAGAGATTCTCGTCTCAGTTACTCCAACAGTAATGAAAAGCAATTTCATTGGCTTTAGCAGTGTCTGTGTATTTCAGTACACAGCTTTTCCCAAAGCCTGTGATCTTTACATAGGCAAAAACCCTTCTGAAGTCAGCAGCTTAAAATGCTAAATATAAACTAGGGCAAATTTAGCATGATGCTCAAATAGACAATTACAGAGAAGTTATTCCTTCATGTTACTGCAAAGTGAAGAGTGCTGGATTCTGTAACCTTCTTGAACAGCTGATAACTATATAAGGACTTAAACTACTTACATAAATTATTTTTAACATACATGTTTCCAATTGCACTAATTTATGGAAGGAAATCAAGGAATTTTAAATTTAGAATCAGGCAGATGAGCAAAGGGAGAATTACTATGCAAAATTATTTCAAGAACACAGGCCAAATTCAGTCCTGATCCATCTCCTACCCACTTAAAATTGCCAGGGATATAAGCCATCAGATTTCTTTTTAATTCATTTTTGTGTCTTAAGTTTGTAAGATAGCAGTCTAGTCCTGCTTTCCTTGTGTACTCAGACTATTATAAGTGCTTTATGTGTGAAATGAGTGCAAGATCAGGTATTTTATCAGATGTTTGAGTCCTTGCTTAAGATTTTTAAATACAGTTGGGAGGTGGGGTGTAAAATATTTGTAATTCATCTAAGGGAACTTCTGAAATACTATTGTTTTCTTTTAATCCTTTTCATATTTATGAAAGTCCTAGAAGTCTTATTTATCCCATAGCTTGAGTGCTTACCAGGAAGTCTTCTTTAAGATTTCAAGGCTAAGTCCTACCAAGACATCAATATAGCCAAGATAAATCATCTAAGTGAGCAGTGGAAACCCTGAATAGTCCCAATGACTTCAGGATTCACCAAGAGCAGCAAGTATTTTAAAAGGTTAATTATGTATTGATTTGAATATTATAAAATAACTGCTTATTTTCTTAAACCTGTTTCTTTAAGAGCTAATTTCTTAGGTGACCTCCATTGCCCACTGAGATAAGTTACTCATTGCTTAATGAAGATTTCAGAAACGTTAGTACAATCCACTAGAGATGGTTCCTCTGGCCAGCCTCATGATAATGAAGCATCATGTACCCAGGGGTGGGGGTTCCTTTGCTCAAGCTGGAAACACTTGTGTCTGCACCTCCTGAAGCTTCCTAGAATCACAGCTGACCTGGCAGGTACTATTTGGCAGCGATCAAATAAGCAATAACAATAAAATCTAGCTAAGCATTTTTAAAACCAACTGTCCTAAGTCATTTGCTAGGACTCATTTGCTAGGACTCATTACTGTTAAGTTGGTCCGTATTCTTCAGAAACATCCAATTCTGAGCTAATTATTTCTCTTATGAGCTAATTAACTTCTTAGCTGAATGTTCTCCTTTCCATTACAGTGTCATCATCAATATCGAAGGAGCAGTACTATGTAAGATGTCTTACTTGGAATGCAAAAGGAAAAGCACCTGAAAAACTTTGGTGGCTGGATGCAAAATGCCAGACCTTCTGGAATAAGGAGGAACATTTGAGGAACATTACTTCACAGAGAAGCATTATTCCCAAAGGAAAAACCAGGAAATCAGCCTATGAAATTCTCTGGATTTTCCAAGCTTACTGATAAAGCTCCATAAACTTCCAACTTTCATTTTATAAAAGTCAGGCACTGGAACAGCCTGCCCGGGGAAGTGGTGGAGTCACCATCCCTGGAGGTATTTAAGAGATGTGTAGACGTGGCACTTCAGGGCATGCTCTAGTGCCTGAGATTGTGGGGGTCTTTTGTGTGTGTGTATGGTTGGACTCGGTGATCTCAGAGGTTCTTTCCAACCATGAAGATTCTGTGATTATAATTTCTTATTATACTGTGGTTTTCATGTCATCTGCTAAAGTGGTCCACAGTACACCACTTCCCCAAATATAAACACTGTTCAAAAAGCTGCTTACATTTTTACATTGCTCTGCTTTCTACTGAGATGAGGATGTAGGCAAAGAGGTAACATTTCTAGAAGGCTACTAAATTCAGTATGTCCAAGACTGTTCTCTGATATTCAGTTCAGCTGGCATGAAAAGGTTTAAACCTGCTTACTTCCAAAATATGATGACTATAGGCAAGCTGCTCATTGGGAATGATCCATGGCCTATGCTAGCTGCCAAGCTGTGCCCAGGAATTGTTTAAAGAGCGCTAATTAGTCCGGACCCAGACCAAGCCAAGGTCCTGTATAATATTTTAACAGTATAGATGATCAATTGTGAATGCCTTGGAATGTTCCCTGGCATTTGTTTATCCACGTGGACACAGGGGCCTTGTGATGTGACAGCTGCATTTGTGAAGTCAAAGGATTAAGATCCCATCTAGTGCATAAAGTGCCTTTTAGTGCATAAAGTGCCTTTTAGTGCATAAAGCCCCTTTTCCCCACATAAAAACATATCATGAACATATTCCTTTGTGCTATTTTTTTAAATCTTGCAATTAAAAATCAATATTATTATTATCAACATTACCAGTATTAATTTTGTATTTACTAATGGGTGGACACAACAGGTACATAGATTAAATTGAAAAATGGCAGGTTCACTGTATCAGAGACAATGGGTATGAGTCATGGCAGTTTCACAGATTCTTATTACACACAGAACGTTATGTTGATTTTTCAGCAGATTTTGTGCTAGAAGAAGCAATAGCCAATGGGACTTTATGTGGATGATAGGAGAAGCCTAAGTCAAGATTTGTGTGCAATCGTTGCTGTTCATTCTGGGATATACTTCTGCATCTTGGCAAGTATGCTAAGTAGCAAAAAGACCAAGCTATGGTTTCATAGTGCTTTAAGGAAGCTATATAAGCTTTTCAAGGCATAAGCTATTGCTACAGCAAAAAATGTAGACATGCCCGTCTAACTGAACTCTCATTCCCATGCCATAGCCACTGCAACGTGGGTTTGTCTGTATTAGTATAATGATCATATTCTGGTCTAAAAAATTATTTTACTATTCCTGATAAATACTGACTGAACAGTGACAGTCAGGCAAGCACTCTGTGCTGATACTGGAATTGGCTTCCTTGCCATTTCTATGCATGCACCCAGCTTCCCATCCCTTCCTCAAAAGCCTTGAATGCCTTAGGCCAGTGAACGGGCTTAATTAGGGTGACCCATCCCTACTTCATAAGGCAAGAGAAGACACTGCCCGTGGCCATCAGGTTACCTGGTATTAATATGGCTGAAAGAGTGAGAGGAGATCTCTGCAGCAGAGCAGGCGTGGGGGCAGCTGTTGTCTGACGTGTTTGTTGAGGGTTCCTCCCCAGTGCTCCTATAGCACTTGCGCCTGCACGCCTGTCAGCCGCCCAGCTGAGGGAAACACCGCTGTGTATTTTTTCCAAGCTCATTTAAGTTTTGCCTCACCCATCTCCTGGCGAAACAGGAGCTCATAGACGCGGCGGCACGAACCAGGGGTTCACACCCCCTCCGTGCCTGCCCGGCGACAGCCACGGCGGCCCCGCCGCTCCCCCGGGGCCGGGGCAGGGGGTTGCTGCAGCACCGCAGGGGCGGACAGCTCCGCCGCGCACCGCCGGCTCGGGCGGCGCCGTCCCTCCCTGCCCTTCCCTTCCCTTCTCTGCCCTTCCCCTGCCCTTCCCTTCCCCTGCCCTTCCTTTCCCCTGCCCTTCCCTTCCCCTTCCCTTCCCTTCTCTTCCCTTCTCCTGCCCTGCCCTTCCCTTCCCTGCCCTTCCCCTTCCCTTCCCTTCTCCTGTCCTTCCCCTGCCCTTCCCTTATTCTGCCCTTCCCCTGCCCTTCCTTTCCCCTGCCCTTCCCTGCCCTTCCCTTCCCTGCCCTTCCCTTCTCCTGTTCTTCCCCTGCCCTTCCCTTATTCTGCCCTTCGCCTGCCCTTCCCTTCTCCTGCCCTGCCCTTCCCTGCCCTTCCCCTTCCTTCCCTTCTTCTGCCCTTCCCTTCTCCTGCCCT
>KZ506104.1:363237-374195 GCA_002844005.1 Limosa lapponica baueri
TCCTGCCCTTCCCCTGCCCTTCTTCTGCCCTTCCCTTCTCCTGCCCTTCTCCTGCCCTTCCCCTGCTCTTCCCTTCTCCTGCCCTTCCCTCCTGCACGTGCAGATACCCCAGGGAATATTTACACTATCCAGGTGTGAGTAACTATCCAGGTGTGAGTAACAGAGAGCGGGGAGGTGGTCAGAGGGAAATGCAGCAGGGGTTCAGGTTTGCTGCAATACCCGGGTCTGAGAAAGCCAGAGCTACGCCTCTGTCGTCAACGATGCTCAGCTTCACTTGAGGTGCTCTCCGTGACTTGCTAACTCTTGTAATGCATCTCAGGCATTTCATCATCACAAATTCATACCAATAAAACCCAGATACCGTGCCACATTATAAAGACCATGTGAAGAACTTTATTTAAAAAAAATAATATTGGAAATGGCCTAAGGTCTGCCTCTCCTGCACTGTTAGCCTCAGCTAGTTACTGCCAACTTCAGTCCTTCTGAGTCGGATTGCTGAGAGGGGCACACTCTAAAATAACTCTGGAGCAGAGCAGCAAGATCAGGCTCAGTGACAGAGGAGCTGCACAGTGATGCACTAGAGCACTGTCAGGAGTCAAGCCTTAACGCATTCCTTTGGACAAGACAATCAGCTCAAGTGCAGGTGACTTGAGCCAGGGCCAAATTTCAGCTTTAAGATGAGCTAGCATTGCAGTGTAACAGCACCATGTGGACTGCAAGTGCCAGTCAGTGTCTTGAATGTTGTAAATTCTTGATACTGCAGCATCATACCCAGCCAACAAGCCCAGTTGCGGTAGTCAGCTCAGATGTCATGGGGTATTAATGCAGCTAGTATAGGCTTGATAAGGGTGTGTATATTAAGCATATATCTCACTAGAGCCATCTATAGCAATAACTCTAAGGTTTCTTAAAAATGACAGTATTACAGTTTTGCCTGCTTCTGAGCTAAGAAGCATGAGTTGAGAATCTCCAACTTTTAGTGAAATAAAGATCCCATTTGCTGTCTGCAGTTGGATTCACATGTATGCACTAGCAGCCTTAATTTGCCACTGGGATGGAAAGTAGTCATGAGTCCAATGTAACCAGCCAGTTAAGCTGTAAACTAGCTTAACCTAATGGCTACAAAGGTAGAAGCCAGGGAGGACTGCAGCAAGCAAAAGTTGTGATAGCTGGAGTATGAGAGAAACACTTTGCACTCCAAATATTCCTAGCTGAAATTGTAGTTGAAATGTCTTGCCAGCTAATTGCTAAGTAAAAGCATTCTTAATTGAATAAGGTGCTGGACCAGAATCCAGGCTTGCCTAAGTTTGGCAAAGACATCTCTACCCTGCTGTACTCTCTCTATTCCTTCACTGGCAGCAAGTCTGGCCTGTAAGCACAAACACAATTAGATTCCTAAATACTGGCTCCTATTGCAACTTGCCTGTGACATGCTAAGTAATAGTTTATAGATTAAGTGACCATAAATCAGTGAGGAACATAAATGTATCAGTTAAAAAAAAGAACCTTTACCATACGACCTATCAGCTTTTAGCCTACCTTGTCTCTGCGGTCCTTACATGATTAGAAAGATCTCTTTGTGTCACTGTGTTGAGAAAACTTTCCTCACTCTCCTCCTATTATCTTCTCTTTGCCTCCCTGCGTCTTCTCAAGTCATCAACAACTTTTGGCTTCACTTCCTAGAGGTAAATCCTATCAGCAAATCTTGAGGCACTCCAAGCAATATCGTTGGTAGAAGAAAGTGGAAGTCCCTGAAATTGCTGTTACAGAATCAGCCTGGTCTGGTGGTAGCAGTGAAAATAAAGTTGAACTCCTCTTTCCCCTTCCAAAAGCTTTTCAAATGAGGTGACCTAGCTGGTGAGAGAATCTATCCCTTAAACAATAATACTGCAAAATATATATATTTTAAAAGTCAAAGAGAAAAAGGCATTACCTGGTTGGGATCCTGAAGTCTACATTGGGTCCCAATTTATAAGCCACTTGTAGAGAAGTGGAGCCCACTACTCTCTGGATAATTCCTTGGGACGCAGCTTTTTCTATTTGGAACTGAGAAATCAGGTCAAAGCCTACAAGAAAAATATATGCATGTCCAGAATGTAACTTTCATTTTAATTCAGTTAGAGAGTTGTGCAGTTGCAGAGCTGAATATAACCCAACAAAGTTTCTGAGCAGCAGCTTTTTCCTGAAAAAGTTGGGATGCTACTTGCCTGGTAAGTCATCTTGGCCAATCCTTATTGTTGGGCAGAGATCAGTTCTCTGACTGGCACCAAGAATGACTGGTAGTCCTGCAAAAAAGGGTGAATTTATTAACTATGTCCCTGAACATTGCCCCAGATCACCTTAAGAAAATTAAGTGAAGCAACTGTAAGAATATTATGAGTTAAATAGAACTATAAAAAATAATAAAAAAGCAGAGGTATATAACAATCCTTTTAAACTGTATTCAGTGAAGTTAGAGGTCTAAGAAAATAAGCATCTATTTCTAGAAAGCTCCAAATTTAAGAATATAATTTAATTATTTTTTTAAACCTTTAAATGAGACGGTTGTAGCATAAGAAGGCCTGCTGTGTAAGGAGGTTTTGGTTTGGAACTTTTGGTGGTTTAAGCAAACTTTGAAAAAAAAAAGAGAGTTACCTAAATCAACAGTCTCCCTATCCCCAAAGAAACTTAGACAAACCTCATGCCAACTAAAGAGGCTGTTGAGAAACTGTTGGTATCTTTTCCATCCTCTCTGGGATTCCAGGTGTTCCCAGCTTCCTCTGTGCCACATTTAATTAGAGAATGTTCATTCATGAAATATAGAGTGGGGGAAAGAAGAACTTACAGATCTTTTTTTGTTGAGCCAAACAAGAATGTAGAAGAAATTTGTTTAAGGAAATAAAATATTAAAATCTAATTTTTCAGAATCTTATCTATCAAAAACCCCTGTAGTGAGCATGAAAACCTGGTAGATTCCCCTAATTTAAGGAAGGAGGAAAGACAAATAAAGATTTTTTAGAAGAGTTTAAGAGTCCTGTATAAGTCCAGTATCAGGTCAAGCTGGAAAATGTTAGCGGAGGCTGGACAGGGAAGAATGAAGCTTGCGAGTTGGAAGGAGATATATTTCTAACTTACAGAGAGCCTCTTGTGTGCTGCAAAGGCTCAACCTTAATGTGGGTTTCCTTCTGACAACATAGGCTTAAAGGGACCATTCAGGTTGACGTGTTACACCTTAGAAACAGCCTCATACTATATTATTTGATGAGACATATGGCTGACATTCAGTCATTTACATTTTATGCCCAGCAAATAAAATGGAACCAGTTTGTTGCCACATGTAGCGCAAGAATATCTAACTAAAAGCACTGAAAGACTGGGGGAGGTTTGTGTCCTGTATCTAGAACCTATACCCAGATTTTAATCCTTACCTTAAAATTTTATCTAATAGCAAGTTTAAAATAAAACACACAGCTCTTGGTTTTTCCGCTCTTTGCCTTATCCATCCATCCACACTACATACATATACACACACAGAGACAGTTCTCCCTTTCTGTGATGGCTAGGTAGAGAGGATTTTAATTTTGAATAAAATCAGAATAGTTCTTTTGACAGTGAAAATTACAGAAAGATGAAATGCAGATAAAGGCTGTCTCCTTACTTGATTGTTGCTGGATGGTGGCTGAGATGAGAGACCACAGAAAACTACACACATAACAGAAGGCTGTAATTTTCCTGTGGACAGAAAGAAAACTCCAGTGTGAATCTATATTTTCTGACAGATTCAGTTATTGACTTTCTCCTCAGAGCCATGCATATTAGATATATAAAACATGAGTTAAGAATTTACTAACAGATTTGACAAGACAATTTCTTTACATGGAAACTTTTTATCTTTGCCTTATAATAAAACATGTTAATGAAGCTCGCTCTATTACCATTTCCTTCATATAATGCTGTCATAAAAGCAAACAACAAAGGCAGCAGCTGACAAGGACAGCTTTTAATCTGCTTTACAGATTTCTCTGAATCCCATTTGTTCTCTTACCAGTTGCTTTTCATCTTCACTGCTGGCTTTCTTCAATTCTCTCATGTGAATCTGTGGTGTACAGAGTCACACTCTCTGCTTCCCTCTCATTAGCCCTGGAGAAGAGAGCGGCAGTGGGAGCAGCCAGCTCCTCCTGCCCCACGCAGGACCCAGCAGGGAGGGAGCTGTGGGCTGCTGGCTCTGTTTTAATCTTGAGAAGGGAAGGAGGTGGAGGCTGGAGAGACATGTGTGTCCTCGCGGGCTCCGAGGGCGGATCTCTGGAGCCACTGGAATATAAAAAAGCCAAGAGAGCAAAGAAAAGCCTGCTGCTTGCCCAGCATCAGGGCAGGGAGATTAAGAAAATATGAGTTCAGTGATGCCAGTCATTGACTGGTGGGGTCTGCTGTTCAGCCAGGCAGACGGAAGAGTAACATGTACCAGGGGGCACTGAGGGAGCTGGTGGCCCTGACATGGTGTTAAGACTTAAAGCTTTGAAAACAAGAGAACCCCAGTACTATAAAGAAGCCATTTCCCTTTCTTGCTGCTTTACTTATTGGGTGACCTCAGAAAAGCCTGGCTGGTGATGTCCCAGTTGATTCTTCTGAATAAAACCAATTATTTAAAAGGATTTTAACTTCTTAAACTTGAACCTTTTCAAGGAATACACATAGGCATAACTAAGCAGACTCCTGTTCTTCAGCTGCCATTGATAAAGCACTCACTTTCCAGAGGCTAGTACACATTTGGACACAAAAAGGTATTTATTCATATTCGTTCATGTGGATGTAAAGAGAAAGACAGACACTAAAATCTATGCATGAAAAGACCACGAAAAAGAGGAATGGCTAGAAGGTCCCATAGTTATTATAGTCAAAATTCATGTATAGATGGAAAAGTATGCTAGTTTGTATTAATGTATCATATTTGTAAGGTTTCATCTTCTCTAGATTCTCAATATTCTAAGGTAGTCTAAATTTCCAGATTTTTTGTTTTAAGTGTGAGATGTAGAAAATGCAATGATCTCTGCTATCTGCTGTGAGTCTGAAGCAATAACTGAGTGATGAACTACCCCACCCATCCCAATTTGCTGTAACGGATTCCCAGTATTTGTAATTCCAGTGTCAATGTTGTTCACACCTTTATGTCTATTATTAGAAGGGGAGCAGCTGTATCATGGACATGAACAGTTTGCCATTAATAATGTCTCATTTTTCATGCCTAAGCAAGCAGATCATGGGTAATACCGCTTTTTCTCCCTTCAAGATAAATGTACGCTCACGGAGCCTTTCAGTTCAACATCACAATGATGAACATATGACATCTGTGCCGGAACTGGCACATTAATCCACTGTCAATAAAGAAAGTTAAAAAATTGGAGAAATATCAGCTTGATTTCACAATAAGTTTGCCCAAGTGGCCATACACCTAACTCATTTATCCACCATGCAAACATTACCATTCTGTCATGCAGTGACACCTGTAGGGCACAAGAGGAGTCTATAAGGAGCAAGAGGGAGAGTCGTATGTGGAAGTCACCTGAAGCTATAAGGAAGGGGAAGGGATAATGTGGCATAGGAAGGAACAAGTGAGAAGAGCACCCAGAGCTTAGAAGGACTACCAGAACGTTTGTGAAAGAATGGAAAAGATCCAGGTGCCGAGCCATCTCTTTTGTTATATGTAAGTTGTGGAATTAAATTTGCCTTTGACACTGCTTAGTATTGCCAATTTCTTTGTGGCAGCATTAAGGAAGAAAAGCTATCCCTGTAGTTACATATGGAGCTAAGTGGTACCATCTTTGAGTAAATCAGCAAACATTTTTTGGCACATGATATGAAGACTTCTGCCATTGATTGAGTCTGGGTTTATCAACACACAGATTATCCTCTCCAAAGACAGATTGTTCAGAGAAATTTGGAGAACACAAACTCTATTTCTGAACAATCTGTAATCAATTTTCATTTGCGTTTCATTGCAGCAATTCTCATGGGTGGAACTTCTTTTACGCCTGGAGTATTTTCCCAATCCAGGATCCTCAGAAGACACACTTACTGAAATAAAACATGGGAGACACTATGTAACTAAGGCTTGAAAAACCCATTTAGTATTCTATTTGTGGGCAAAGGGAAAACTCTTTAGAAGATGCTAATAAGCTCTGGTTGTCCTGTGTGCATTTTGATGTCTTCATCTTGAAACAAAACTCATAATCTATGATGAAATCCCTGATTAGATGATCTAGTAATAATTGTCATATTATCTTCAAAGAGGAAGAAAAGTATTGGCAGACAAACTAGTGGTAGCTGATTTATTAGCCCCATGAGCTCATCAATACTCGTTCTATTTCGTGCAAATGTAAATCGAGATAGATGGAGTAGCTATCTTACATAACTTACTGAGGGTCACAGACACAGTCCATGTCCAACTAGTGCTCATGCGTCCAACTAGTGCTCACTAGACCATTTGAGTATTTTGATGTGCCTCTAGGTCGTTTCATATGTTTATTTTTTTATGAACTGGGCTAATACAGATTTTTTTCAGAAAATCCCAGTGCACAGTGATTGCTGTTTAGCCAGTTGCTCCAGGCATCCATCATCTGAGTACTAATTGATCAACTGTTTTAAGTAGGTTGATTAAACAAGATAGAACATGATTATCCAAAAGATCTCTGTTCTTTACCTGAGGTATGGCAGCTTTGTTCAAATACTGTCTCCTGAAAACAAGCTATGTAGGAATGTCATCACCACACCAGCATTTTACAGTGCCCTTACTCATATGACTTCATATTCCCCTCCTCAAATATGTGATTCCATATCCCTTTCTTCTGTGTAGCTTGTGTTGGAGAACATTATTTGTATAGCTGTCTGATGAGACTGCAGCTGGACTGGGGGAAAAAGCAAATAAATCAGGTGGACCCAACTTCTCTTGTGGATATAAAGCTTACTCTCTGTGATGAAAAAGGTTGCAGTGAGATGTTTGTAGTTAGACTTTCCGAAGGCTCAATCTAACAGAAACCACAGAAACCAATGTTTGGCTCACTAGCAGCTGTTAACTGTGGCAGAGAAGAAGGTTCCTCAGTTCAGGCTTGGGCTGACAGGAATTTAGGATGGCTAGATTAAGCCATCTCCTGATGTTTATTGTTTCACTGAGCTTGAAGGAGCTTAATGTCACTGGCTTGTACTTTTGAGCAGGATTTTTAGGTGGGACTAGGCAAGTTTGTTTATCCTCTGAAAACTATTTGTGGCATATATGCAGGTACTGAGGGCTCAACATCTGGCTTGGGGACTGGAGGAACGAACATCTAATTCCCTTTCTTGAAGTGGGTCCCCTGCCCAAGTGAGTGGTCTCGCAAAGGAGCAATGGTTTGTGTTCCAAGCTCTGCCCTGCTCTTCCACACACAGCTGGAGGGGAGAGGAGCAGCAGGGAAGACTGAAGGAAGGTCAGTTCTTATTTATCTCACATCTCCTGGAAAGTTACCTCTGTCTCAGGTGGTCTTCTCTAAATTGTGCCTTCAATCTTTTCCTTTAACTTCAGCTTAAGGCCACGTTCTCCATTCAGTTTACAATAACAAAAATCTACTTTATACTTTCCAACCTTCTTTATCCTTACCTATAGCACAAGCGTGACTGCTGTCTTTGTAGTTTACTAAACTCCAGGATAAGCTCATACCACTCACTTAACTTGTGTGAGTTTGTTGTTACGTTGTGTTTGGCTCTGATGGCTCAAGATGAACCTTGCGTGGCTGTAAACGATGATCTTTCTGAAAGATCTTCTCTTTATTAATGACTCTAAGAGTTAACACAACTTGGACCTGTGACTGGTCTCATTGAGATCAGGGGTAAAACTTGCACTGACTTAAGCACCTTTTAATTAAACCAGCAACAAATAATTAAACCAGCATCCACAAGTGGAGGGTAATTGAATTGACAGCAAAACTATAATCCTTGCCAGGCCCCAACACACCATTGGAATTTAACAAATAGTTTACTATCCAATAAATTCTTACCTTCATCATAAAAATGTACTTTTCTGTCCAAAATTTTATGAATTTTGGCATGGGAAGAAAATCAGCTTTTCTTTCCAAGCTGTCGGATGCCATTTTTTGTAAAGACCAAACAGCTTCTTTCTAGGAGAGGTCGCTCAACGAATCCTTGGAAAATGTGGTATCAGATTCTCATCTCCTCAGCACAATGATTTTTTTCCAAGTGAACCTCACTGCAATGGCATTGCAGCCAGTTTGTGAACACATAAGCTATCCCAATGTTGTCTCCAAAATTCAGCAAATCCCTCTGGAGTGTTCTTGGAGCACAAAGAGAGATGGTCTATACATGGGGCCAGACAAACTTCCACCATAGCTCCATGTCCTTGCCATAATAATTCTTTCTGTGGATGAGGTTTGCAGTTCCCATTACCTTTGGACGAGAATCTAGATTGTGGTATCTTTCCTATTTTCATTTCTTTCTAGGTCAGAAGATTTGTACTTTGTCTCCAGGGGTGCCAGACAGCGATTATCCCTGAATGTTACAGTCAGTGATTCCAATTACCTTAAATACAGGAGAATTTATTTTCTACTGGAAAGGCAGAGAAAATCAAACAAAAAGTTAAGTAGACTATAAGCAGAACTATGCTAATATTGCAATGAACACAGTTATGTTTTGGCAAAAATTAGGATTCTTATTTCACTTAACTTACATCTGTGTCCACCTACTGATCACACTGATTTTACTGATTCTCAACAACTGAAATAAGATCAGAAACAGACTTTGCCCCTTGGTGTTAGTTATTTGGCGAGCATAAAATGTAGTGAAGAATTTCACATTTATACTAACAATTAGTAAGAGCCGGGTCCAAAATTCACAATTGCATCTAGCTAAAGACAAAAATACTCCAAATTTGGAAGTATTTTCAGTCACAGCGTAGTAAGCCTTAACAATATTATTTTATATTGTTCTCTCTTTCTATCACTGTACCTTGCCTAAATTTTATCCCAGCTCACTAGCACACCATTAAGAGGATGAAAAACATGTTCTTTCATGTTTCAACCAAACTGGGAAAATATTACGGACCTCTAAAGGCAGTCAGATTTTTTTTAGCCAAAATTATATTACTTGAAAACAAATTTCAGTTCTTAAAACCAGAATTTTTTGTAATTGTTAACCTGATGGAACTTAGTTCCACTGATATTTGTCTCTAAATGCTGCAGCAAGCATAATTTTTTTTTACTGTTATGAAATAGTCTTTGAGAGAAATCATGTCCTTGCTAATACCAGTAACAAAATGTCTGTTGATTTAAATTGGATCAGGGCTTCCCTCTCTTACACAAGCATATATACACTACAAAACTGCTTCATAGGTAAAAATACTCATGAAAATTAAATTACTGCATGGTTATTTTGGACAGTGGCAGCTTTAAAGGGCATGGTTTCTCCACCGCTCCCTGGCTGGGCTCAGCACCCTCCTCCTGTCCTCAGCCCAGCCAGGAACCAGCTGCCTGACCTCACGAATGGCATGGATTTCCCTCAGCCCAGCTTGATGCCCCTTGTGAGAAAAAGTCAAATGGGATATGGCAGATGCTGAGAGGTCCTGACAGGGCAGGGAAGGAAAGAAATACTCATTTCCACCTACTCATTTCCACAAAAGAGCAAATTCTATGGCACAAATTCTGATTTCAGTGCCAGCTGGAAAAAAAAGCCAGATTTCACCCCTTTGAAGACCATGAGGTTTCTGGAGCAGCTTTTGTCCTGAAATTGTGATCTCCAATGTCCTCAGCAGTTCCCAAAGTAATTTCAGGCTTTTGGCAGACGTAGGGCATCAAGGTTCACACGTGTCTGAACAGCTCTGGGACAGGAAGAGTTAGATGGACTTCTTGTTCTATGATAAAAGCTGAATTTCAATGAACTGCAGTATTGGGGCAGATTCTAGGACCACAGCAAGCTGGCACGTACAGGCCTCTATACAGAATTAATGACATTTAGAATATATATTTTAATCTGCAAGATACGTTCCGTACCAAAAGAACTGTGCCAAAATTTAGAACTTGATATTTTTTGTCTCTTCTGAAAAACATAAAGGACATAAACACATAAGAATAAAACGATAAAAAAGTAATGTGAAGTATAATTATAAGAGTTTGTAAGTATTTAATTATTTATAACAAGGCTGACATTTCCATTACACTGATTTTGCACTTCCAAGTACAGCTGTTTATTGACCTACAAAAAGTTTATTTGGTTGCAAAAAAAGTTCTGGTGAGAAGCTCATTCAGAGAAAACTAAGACAACAAAAATTTGTTAACATTATTCCTTCTATTTTCTTTCAATGAATTCACTGTTATGCCACAACTGGCACCATGCTTCTGAGCAATGCTCTGCCAAAATCACTATGGAGGAGAAAACAAAGGGCAGATTTAATGAATATTTTCAAAAGAGAAGGCGACTTGTTAGCAAAGTCCCACAGAGACTTGTACAAAGTCCTGCACCATTCACAATATTCATAAATGTGATCTGGAAGGAGTGTGAATAACGGGGAGGTAACACCTGCAGAGACAAGGAAGTTACCTGAGCAATAAAAATGAAAGCTGATGATGTAAATCATGAGAAGGTCTCAGAATACACTGTAAGGTTTTGATAAAGCAGCAGGTGAAATTCCACATAACTAAGGAGGAAATAAATGACAATGAAAAAGCAGTTCTACATTTATGGTAGCTTCTACCATTCTAGAAAGGTGTCTGTCAGCTGCAATAGGAAAAGCTATGAAAATGTACCTCAGTGCTCAATAGCGGGCAAAAAGCTAACTGCTTGTTAGGAACAATCAGAAAAACAATAGTGAACAAAGCAGAAACCATCAAACTGCTGCTGTATAAACTATGCTCAGCAGGGACGATCAAAGGTTTGGACTGGTTTCAGTATGAAAAACAAATAGATGGGGATTCTTCAACCCGGAAAAAAGGAGATCTGATGAA
>KZ506105.1:11421-33281 GCA_002844005.1 Limosa lapponica baueri
AGGTTCCTTTCAGCAGAACTACCATCCAAACAGTCAGACTTCAGCCTACGTCACTCTTGGTATTTTTTGTCTTGTGTCCAGGGCATCACATTTACTTTTTGTATTAAACTTCATGTAATTCTTGTTGCACAGGTCTCTCTAAACAGTGGTTTCTTTTGTGTCTTATTTGCTGCCCTCCAAGTTTAGTATTACCCACAAACTTGGTGACAATGCATTCAATCTTGTCACCCAGATTGTTTATACAGTTACTGAATAGTTTCAGATCCAATATTGACCCTCAGAAACTCAACTCATGACCAGCTGTCAAGTTCAACTTTGAGCCATTAACCATCACCCTTTCAGCCTGGCAGTTTAGCCAGTTTTCCACCCACCTTGTAGTCCTCTGATCCAGACCGTATCTTATCAACAATCTGGGAGATTGTGACAATGCCTTGCTAGAATCAGGTAGACTGTATGATGCCCAGAACTCTCCCCTCATTACCTATGCAAGTTGTTTCATCATGGAAGCCAGCCAGGTCAGTCAAGCATGATTTATCCTTAGTAAATCCCTGCTGTCTTTTCTTAAGCACTTTCTTCTCCTTTGTGTGCCTTGAAATAGCTTCTACCAGGATTTGTTCTACAATTTTCCCAGGGCCTGAAATAATGCTGACTGCTCTGTATTTTCTCGATCTTCCACTTTATCTTTTCCTTTCAGATGAGTGTAGTATTTGCCCTTTTCTGGTCATTCAGTACCTCTGATCTCCATGACCTTTCAAAGATGAGACACTGGTTTTGCAATGATCTCAGCCAACTACCAGCATCTTTCGATGCATCCCATGAGGTCTTCTTTACTTATGACAGAAAATAAGAGACAATTTTTCAAGCAATGCTAATATTAAAAGATGTTGTCTAACAAGGAGTTGAGTCCTTTTGGATGGGCACAAAGTGAATTTGAACAAGGTTATTATGAATACATGGAGACTGAACAGCAAGAAAGTGACATGCGATTTGAAGTCAGTGTTTTCCACTTTGGCTTTGGAAACAAACTGAACACACAGGGCATGAGAAGTGTCATTCTGTACCTGAAAAAAGGGCCTATGAATAAAATGGTTTACCTACCTAATAACAGCCTAATAATATCACAAAAGCAAAAATCGAAGAGGTGTTATACGCATTTATAAATTACATAACTTTACAAGACAAGCATTTAGAGGTAGCTAAAATTCTTGCTCACAAGATTTGCCAACAACACTACTGAAAAAACAAGAACGACCTGGTCATTTCCCTCTCCAGAGTAAATCACATCATTTTGCCACTGACAAATGAAAATTTCAGATCATGGTATTTTTGTTATTAAAGGCATTTCATACTACATGCCTAACCACAAATCAACAATGGTGGGACACGACTATCAGGTTGACCTGGGTTTTATCTGGAGTGAGATCTCAAAGGAAACATCATTTTCCATAGGGAAAATAAGGTAGTTATGATACTTTAACATGCTGCTTGATCTATCAGAAAAACGTATCCAGTTTTTTCTATTATGAGAAGTAATGGATTACATGTTTCCTACCTGCTTTCCTGTCTGCGGTAATCTTGCTGCTGTTCTATTCTAATCATCGGCTTCACCATTCCTCGTTCAGCTGTGCTGGATGCCGTTGATGTCCTGTCACCATCAAGCCTGCTGGTGCTCTAATTCAAAACAGCGGGACAGGTGCTTAGCATACAAACATTGGATTAGCCAGTATTTGTGCTTGTCACTATTAAAAATGAAGTGTCAATTTGAGGCTTGAAAAGAGATGGGAAAACAGAATAGAACAGTACAGCACAGAATCCAGCAGCTCAGCAGGTGCTTTCACCACAACGAAGTATTGAAGAGCACACTTGCAATTCAAAAGATGACAATGGGCAGCAAGGAGCAGCTATTCGTTAATGCGAGAATATATAACAAAAATTTTAAACATCTTAATTTAAAAGTTGCATAGTTATCAATACAAAGTAAGAATGAATTGTTAATGAAGACTTTAGCAAAGAGACAAAGTTAAACATGTTAAGAGATTTAAAACTGGCTGTGCTCCCCTACCCTGCTTCTGCAATAGCTCCAGGCACTTACATTATTGATACAGAATTTATCCTGTTCTTAAGGAAAGTCTGATGGGCTAGACAAGTACATAATTTTCCAAGAGAAGAAGTGGCAAACTATGTCATTTTTTTATGTACAATTTCATTTGTTTTCTTTCAGTGTTGCAAGCTCCTTAATATGAAGCTTTTAATTTATGATTTTCAATTACATCAGACCCCTATTGGGAAGGGGGGAAAAAAGGTTGCTTTAAGCAGCAAAATATGTAGCAATTATTTTTCAGTATAAACAGCTGAAAACAAAAAAATCAGTAAAATATGAAGTGTTTCCATATTTCCTAAAAAACTTCAATGACTAAATAATTTGAGTTGACATCAGAAAATCTACAAAAAAGTGCATCTCAAAACAGGAGTGAAAAAAAGTAGTGTTTTCAGTACTGATGTGCCAATCCATGAATCAGTTTTCATCACCAGGTCTCAGGGAACTTTCACAGAATTTATTGTTACCCTTTTCCAAACAGAAAAGCAAACTTAAAAGAGCAACTGTCAGAAAACAAGTGATTCACCAGTGATTTAACAAGATGTCATGCACATTCTCAAACAGTGCAACTCAAAAAAAAATTTAAATCTTCCCAAGCTTCCCTAGGTCCACTAGGAAGTATTTTTTCTAATGAGTCTGAAAAGAATGAGGTATGCTACAGAATAACATCAGAAACCCCAACTCTGAGCAATTTTGAGGCACTTGAATAGTTTACAAAGTTTTTTTTTTTCCTTCCAAAATGTCACTGAATAAATTCCTATGAGAGGTAAAGAATGCACCCAAGACAGAAGAAAGTATTGTCACAAACAAAGCTATAAAGACAGGAGAAAAACCGAATAAGAAGTCTCTCGCAAGAAAAAAAAAAAAGAAAAAGACTAACAAATACATTCAAAAGCTATCAGAGTATTATATTAATACGTACACTGCCACACCATTATCACTAAATTTCTTAACAAATATTTCAATTTGATAATAGCAGTAATAAAACATAAAAGGAAATGCACTTCTATAAGGACTACTATATTTCATACTGCTGAAATAATTCATTCCCTCATTTCCTCTGAGGCATATGATCATAGAACCAAGAAAGGCATTAACCATTGTGTCATTTCACTCTATTTGTTTGCTCTTGGAAAATGCAGCTCTGGCGTAGAATTTGTTAATGGAAAGCGCAGAAAGAAAGCAAGAAAAGATTATCACCTCATAAAATGTTTATTAGTATGACTGCAAAGACAGTTTGTTTAGTCAGTGTGGGTACAGGAGCTCTACTGAAGTCAAAAGTCACATCCATTAAATTTTAAAAGCCTAGTTAACTTAAAATTGAACACCCTTTCACATTTTATATAAAACATTTATTTACCCTATCGCAGATGACAATAGTCATATGCAACCTACATGAGATAATGATGTATCATTTCTCATATGAATCTCTACCTGCATGTAATCTGCCTTTAGTAGGTCAGTTTGGGGAGAAACTATTCCAGGCTTGAGAAATTTCCCCTTCTAAAAAGCAGTTACTACTCTTGGCACAGAATGCATGCCAAATGCTAATACAAACTTAAAACAGAAGAGTTTTGTGCGAAAAAAAATAAAGATTTAAAAAACTGCACGATATCCAAGCCCACCCACAACAGGAAGTGGCTGGGGAGAACGATGAACTGATCACCCTTCACTAAATACAACTGATGTTATAATTTTTGCCTAACTTACACCTGATCTTTTGTTATTTATTGCTAATTTACTCATAATATAATACCTTGCTTGCTGGTAATGCTGTTCCACTGTGAACATCTCCCTCCAGATCAAATGTGGTTTCCTGAACAGCTCTAAAAGCAAGACAACATTTCAAGTACTTTTTAGAAATTATATTGTTAAACATTTAACAAACAAGGAACAGAGTAGCTAAAATTAGTAAATTAAACATCAAAGGGTATACAATGAATCCAGTTAATATTCACTTTTTAAAACACTATCAATTCTTTATATAAAACCACTACAAATATTTATACAGATAACTTTCTTTGGAAAAAACAGATTCCTAGTTACATTTTTTCCTCAGTCAAGTGAGAAAATATAAATACACATAAACATAAATAATATAAATATAAAACCACATAAAAATATGTTCAAGGTATTGTATTGACTGCAGCAGACTTGCTACACTTTTTTGCTCAGCTCTTCAGTACTAGATGTACAACCATCTTAATCATGTAAATCATTCATAAATCACAGTACTACATTTTATTACCTGCTAATTCTAAAGATTTTAAAAGTTTTTGATTGTTCAAGCTTCAACAGCCCTTTGCCAGAGATTTTGCTGTCCAGGTAAAGCTCTGCATTAGTACAGTGCTTTGCAGTTGACTACGTAAACCTGCGAGAGCATTTGTTTATTGATCTGCAGGCTAGATGTAGAATGAACTCAAGATTTAAGCAGAAATACTACATGACAGCTAAATGCCTGGAGGTCTTCCCGCAGACAGGTCTTACAACAAGCACACAGTGTACTTCCACATTAAAATAAAGTAGAGAAAAAAATAATGCTATACAGTCTGATTTTAGTTCTCCTGAATATTTCTATAGCCACTCAACAGAATACCTGAGCTCCTACAAGTCACTAAATCCATAATCAGTATTTTTATTATGGACCTATCAAAAACATGAATATACAGAGAAACAACAGTATGGACTTTTGGACTGTTAGTCCTTGCAACACAGAAACTAGAAGATAAGCAATCACACTGCAAAAAGCGGTTGCTATACTGAGACATTTAGCTCCCCATCTTGACAGTCTCATTTCATGATTACCCTACTTAATTTCCAAATCCTTCTAGTGGAATTTTAAAAGTCACTATCTGAGAAAAAACAAAAACCAGGCTCCCTGAAAACATTCAGCAAATTCTTTACTTTTCCTGAAGGTTGGATGAACTTTGAAATACATTAAAACAAGGCATTCCACTGTTTTTAACACAGAAGTGAGCATCAGAAAAACTAGTCTGAATACTTCATAATGAGACACTTGCTAATCCTAAAAAAAATCACAAGGTGGAGCTCAAGTATTAAAATAGTTATTATATATTTAACACTTAACAGCAGCTATTCAGTACTCATTTGAAGTCAGTCTACTCATCATGAGCCATTTATAATGCTTTCATTCTCTATTTTTTCCAAGGCTTGCCCCTTCATCTCAGTGGGAAGAAAATAAATTTTACTCACCCAGTTTTGTGCCTTGGACCTTTGACCATAAGACTTGCATCAATAGGTCTTTTAGGAATGATATGGTCCTGAGTGGGATCCACAAACTTAAATACATGAGATGACCCAAACTGAACCTTCATTCCACTTTGCAGCATAGTGGTTTCTGAAATACGCTGGCCTTCCACATAGGTTTCGGCATCAATGCTTCTTGGGGTTACAGTAACAACTCCATCCATATTAGTGAGGTCACAATGATGAGGTTGAATTCCTGGACCAAATAACTGGAAATAGAATTAATTAACACGGAATAAACTAAATTATACCACAGCAGAAATTAAAACAAAAAGATTGAGCTGCAGCTTACCCTATTCACAGACCAGTAACTTAACTTTGATTGCTTATTAATTTAGCACAGATGAGTGGTACTAAAATCAGTTGAGCTTCACTTCAATTTCCATTGCAACAGAGATAATAAAACACACATTTAACTAAAATGTGTAGCAGAGATCCGTTAATGAAAGTTTTTCACTTTTTTTGGTCACATGCTGTTCAGAACTCTTTTGTTCCACTTGTTGTTTTGATTTGAAATCTCACAATGCAAGTATATACAAGTCAACTAACTGCACTGACATGGACTCAGGGTGCTCTAAGAGACTCCCTGGCACAAACTTCATACAATTGTGCTTGTTTTATACATTTAAGAGATCCTACTTCACTCAAACGGGTCAAGACTAGGACTTGAAAGCCATTAAGCAGTTACGATAACACTGATACAAACCATTTGATCCAGTGAGAAAAAGAATACCCCATTTTAAATAATAAAACCTTTAATTTCTTCTTAAAGCAAGAGAGAGGAAATAAAATAAATCAGAATTACAACCATCAACATGAAATTGCAGTAATATTTCACCCTTCAAGCTTTGAAGGGTATTCACAGAGTTTTTTACTCGTTTACACAATTACACATAACTGACCAGTTGTTGAATCAGTTCTGTCATCTAAGTCTCCCTTTTTTTCCTTACCTGAATGGAATTGTCATCAAATTTTTCAGTTCCAACTTCAGTGACACTTAATTGTAGACGATAGAGCTTTGGCTTATCTCTGGAGTCAGAACCATCTGTGTAGCAAGTGACAAATATTAATTCGCAAGCTATTAAATTTCAAGTACTCCCAAAATATTTCCACGTTATTGCAATTTAGTTCAGACTAGCAATGTTCACCAAAAAAATTACTGAGTGACATTCTTTCAAGATTTGTTGAGAACTTATTCATTATAGTGTGAAAACACTGAAAGCAGACAGAACCCACTCAACACAGTGGCTTTTTTCTGCAAGTGCGAAGAACAGTAATCAAGAACTACTATTCTGAACCTACTTTGAAAAATTTTCTGTATTTCCTTAGTAGTTTAAGCAATACAATTTTTGTTAATCTCTAAGATTTTATATGGGCATTCCAATACAGATTTAACAGATTTAGAAAGCTAGATAACTGCAGATCTCTATAGTAAATAGTGTTTATTGATCTTACTGGAAGTACAGCAGTATCTACTGACAGGTGGCCAACATGACAAACTGTTTTCTATTCATCAGATATTGAAATGGGTTGATATTAAAAGAGAATCTTACAAAATGTTTACGTATGACAGCTTCAGTCCTGATATACAGGACTGTAGCACTTCTGGCTTATCTTATTAGTCCTGTTGACCTATATTTTCATCTTGCAGAAAATGAGGTCAAAGATAAAGTTAGTATTCCTCCTTCGCCCAAAAGAACATATTGTCCAAATAGAATAAAATTTCACAAGATACACTGGATGCAGCACAGGATTTAGCTGCTGCCTTCACAGGCTAACGCAGATGGGTTTTGGCATACATATAAATCCTCCCCACTTCCCACAAAATACCACAACTTTAAATACTATCAGCTACTAAACTTCTGACTTCCCTCCAACTTATCCTCCAAAGGGAAGAAGATGCAAAAAGGGAGGCTGCAAGACAAAGACTGTCTTACCTGCAGGCATGAACAATGATCTCAAGTCATCCCCAAAAAGCATTAGAGAATATTATTAAAGCCATGGCACATATAGTGATCCCGTCTTCAGTAGGATACTAGTCATCTTCAAATTTTAAATGGAAGTCAGTATAAACAGAACCTCCCTAAATCTAATTGTAAACTCCCAGCATTACTACCAGGGTCTGTTTATTAAAATCAGAATGCAAGCCCTTTAACCATAAAATTTCACTTAGTCTATGAAGTTCTTTATTAATCCTTCAATGAACACGTATTTAAAGGAATTAAAAGCAGACGATACAAAGAAATTAAGGCAACAGTAAACAAGAACAGAAAACACAAAGTGAATGGAGAAGGGAAGAAGCTGTGTTATCAATGAAAAACAGTAACAGTGTTTTATGTGATTTTGACATGGGGAAAAGTATAACGTGTGTCCCTACTAGCAAGCTTCTCTTAGGGGTGTCGCGATGTTATTGGGACAAAGACATCAGGCAGAGACAGTCCACAGGCTAGTACTATAAATACCAAAGGTAAGTGTTGATACTAGAGTAATATCCAGTTATTGAACATATTTAGAATCACTATCATAATAGTAGTATGTCATCCATCACAAAAGAAGTATTAAACATAAGAGCACTCAGCCTTCTAAACATTTTTCAGGTACAAGGATACACCTTTTATTAAACCCCAGTATTTGGGTCTATGGAGACATACACCTAGTATCACTATACGCTTAAAAAGGTAATGCTAATAGAGTATATTCAGCAATTTAAATTGTGTGCAGTTTTTAATACTTAACAATGCTAATTGGAAATTATATGGCTGCATCTTCAATGTCACCAAATACAGACATGTAATGCACTACTGAATACATTTGTCTGCTCACCCCCAATTCTCTGAATTGTTATTCTGTCTCTCCACAACTTACACATCAAAAACTAGAGCAGCTCCTTCATTTATTTATTTATGAATCCAAAAGTAAAACATTTCCTCCTCCTACTCACATCCCAGTTTGCTAAAACTGGCACCCAAAAGATACAAGATTCAGTTCGGAGGCAAGGACCACTATCCAGCATGCAAAAATACCAGAATTTCAAAAGTCAGTGGCACAGAAGTCAGGGCTAGTCATCTAGGACTTTTGCTCTTAATTTCTTATGGCCCTTTCTCCCAAGATCTTTATAAACAGATTAGACAACAGGCTTTATGGTCTAGTGATTTTACCCCTATACTAAATATATTTCCCCTCACCGATACTTTTTCATTTTTGACACCTTAGAAAGAAAAAAAAAAAAACAAACTTCAAAACATTCCTACATATTTCTGAAATATTCTGTCAAATATATGATAAAAAATTTTTTAAAGTGTTTATTTAAGGTAACTTCTGGATCTCATTCCTGAGTTCAACGCTTGTGAATAATCAATCAATAACCAAGTTCCTGCTAATAAACTTTTACTTCACACTACTGTGTATCTTCAGTATAGATGCACATCACATAAAATGAGCTTTCACATGAGAAATACATTTTAGTATCACAGTGTTTCTGCTGAGGCAAATTAAGACTGTTTTGTTCCTCTGGAGTGTCCAATGTAACAAGAAAAAACTTCCCCAGTAAAAGGTGTCTTAATCTTGAAGAGAATTACTACAAATTCTAAAAAGGATGAAAAGCCTTTTTGTTCTAGGGAAGGGATGCAGGAGGGAAGTAAGGTTGCATTATACTACCATGTAAAGTCCTGTGTTTCCTGTTTTTCAACAGCTGAAAGCTCGCCTAAATGTTGTTTGGATGCATTCCTCAACTCACTGCAGCAGGATACAGATTCTGCCATACCTATGGCCAAGTCCCTGCGCACCAAACCATGACAACCAAGAAGGCTGTTCTTGGCCTCTAAGGACCAAACTGTAAAGACTTCTGATGGTCCAGAAAGACGATACATATGATCCAAGTCATACAACTCAAGATCCAGGATTTTTGGGGGGGTGAGTTAGAAATTATATATAGTGTATTTGTGGGTTTTATCTGACACAACAACAGTTTTAATTCAGAAATCTGAATAATCAAGGTTCTAAGAAAGGTAGGCATTAATAAACAATACAGAAGCAGCAGCAAGAGGCATAAGGAATTCTATGCAAACCTGTTCATTTTATACACATGCATAAGAAAACAAGTGGCATGGAAAAACAAGGCCTGTATTCTCTCGGTGGCACCCATGACTGAATCACATTAGCAGAGCTAAATAGGTCCAGAAAATGTCTAGTTTTCTGGAGGTTTTTAAGCTTAGAAAATTGAATTGGAACATGCCTCCCAGACGTGCTTCCAAGACTCAAGCTGAAGAAGCAAGAACTGATTTAAGAGACCAAATGAGCCACTACTGCATACATTGAACTTAATTACCTGCCTGACAAAGCTTTTCCCAGTGACATCATATGAGGGTTCAAATAAACTTGGTATAGTTCGCATTTGAAGTAAGTTTCACACCTTATTTTCCCCCATAGCAGAAATACACATACAAGGATACATATACATCAGCGTATACCACGTATCAGAGACTGAAAACTTGTACTTCAAGAGGTAACTCTCAATCAGCAAGCAGACCCTATCACCAAAGACCAGGCAGGAAACTGATTTAGAAAAAAGGGTTTTTCAAAAACACTGAAGCCTGTAAATGTAAAAACCACTATAAAACACACAGAGTAAGAAGTTGCAAAGTATATTACTAATCACCTATAGTCACTAGTGAAATTTTTTATGTAAAATGCATGAAAACTGTGGCTTTCTATCACTTTCCATACTAAGGATGCAATACAAGTAGATTTCATGACTGGGTTCATGCAGCTATGAGTCAACATTCATCCTTCAAATAGCAGTGTTATTAAAAAAACTGTGTAGTGAACAGAAGTGAACAGCCACTGTAAGCACATCAACTCAGTGATTCATAATACAAATGTACATTTTTGATCAACAGAAAAAGACAAGACAGGCCTCCCTTCATGGATATATGTTTTAAATGTACTACTACACCACTAAAAGGTGAACCCTACATCACTTTGGAGACAATAATTTCAATTGATTTTGCTAATCCAGTGCTTGAAACAATGCTGAGAAATAGTGTCGACTTGAAAACAGACTAAACCACATAATGAAGATCAAATCATAGAAAGCAAGTATGCTCACAGTTGAACAAAAATGTCCACACAAGGGACTGCACCTATTGATTTAAAAATTAGTTAAATCCAAACTGAAAAGCAACAGATTTCCTGCACAAGTTACCGTCTAAACTCTTAGCACTCAGGAAGAAGTTTAAGAGATTTGTTGGGCAGATTTGAAATATCATGCCAAATTCAGGAGATAATTCTGCTATTAAATTTCAGACAAGATGTGCACTTCCAGCAGAGTCAAAAGTAAACATTTTGGGTAAAGGAAGATTTAGTGAGGAATGTGACAGACAACAAAGCTCCTTCAGACTAATGTGTAAAAGTGTTACCACATGCCATACTGCAGTTCTGTTCTCAGAAAGAAGGTTGGCCGGGAAAACTGCACTGGCCAAGGCTTTCAAACCTCCACTCTCCTGTAATTCTTCCTTCTGAGCTGTTATACCTGCATGTTCCCAGCATCTTGCATTACTGTAAATTCTACAGCTCTGGGTTACTTTTTTTGTGATGAGCCAGGGAGAAAAACCTTAAGGTTTTGCCCCCCACTCCATTTTTTTTAAAAAATGTTTTCTAATTTTTATTTCAGGCTTGCAGGATAAATCTGAGGCTCACATTCTAAAAAAGAATGTTTTTTTGTCACTTTCCTCAGCCTTTAAACACTATGATTGAACTACTGAAGTTCATAACATCCCTGAATTCATCAGCAGCCATGTTCACAGTTAAATCGACAGTATCAGCTATTCAAAGTGCTGCCATATCTCACTTCAGTCTATCCGGCCAATTTCTTTCACTGTCAGACTCATCTCAGTTTATTGGTTCATTTACATGACTTTGAAGACAGAGACAATTGCTGACTGCCACATTTACAGTCACAAGCTACAGAGGGGCATCCTCTACCGTACTGTGCAGAATCTGATCTTCAGTCTATAAAAGAGTCACACAACCAGCAATGTCAGCAGCTGTGGAGAAATGGAAAACCAGGACATACTTCCAGTAGCAAGCCTACTGAATTTGTGCAATTGCACAGGGCATGAAACTGAAGTCTGCCAGGCTCTTCTGCAAGAATATGAACAGCAAATATTTTGACAGAAGGACACTCCAAAGAAACAGACTGGACTCTACGGTACTAAGACTTGTTTTCCACACTCCTAGATAAAAAAATTAAGAAATTGTAATTATTTTTTTTCCAAGTGAGATGCAACTAAATTTCAACCTTTCTACTCAATGGTCAGGTGTTCCTCCAGCTCATCTATGCTTATTAGCTCGGCACACTCTATGAAACTTCTCTGCTCTCTGGAATAATGATGTTAATGAAATGGAAGTCTGAATTCATCAGAGTTGAGCACTGGAGGGATAAGTTTGAACAGAGTTCTTTAAACCCCAGTATTGTACTCCATAGCCATGAAAGGGTGAGCAAAACCAACAGACGTACAGTACTTTTACAGCAGTCTAGAAAATAAAATGAGGAAACAGATGGTAACAAAGTAAAAAAAGGAAAAGGTATTTCTGTAGACATTTCACAATGAAGAAGAAAAGTGGCTTTGTATTCTTGTCTATTTGGCCGAATCAGGACATATCTGTATATTACTCTCAACTCTAAGGAGAATCAACGATCCATAATGATTTTTTGGTTAGGTTATCCAGTTCAAATGCTACAGATTAAAGTCAACAAGACTCTACTGTCTAGCGTGGCCAAATCTCTTTGACGTACACTGTTAATGTTAGACAACACCACAAACCAGGCCAGTAGAAATACCAAAGAGCAGAAAGTGAGGTCACTTTACCAGTGGTCCAAACACTATTTCACATAAAAATCATCATGGATTTCATCCACTGCATCGATGTGGTAAAACATTGAAAAGCACAATTAAGTTCCATGGCATTTACCCAATTCACTTTTTAACTATGAATTCTGCAGGCAGATCGATCAAGGAACGTTTTTCTTTCTACCACAACACTGCTTGTAAACCAATCTATGAAATTTAGTTGTTAACCATAGCTGGAAGGTTGAACTCTTTGGATGATAGCACATTCATGATCTATTTGATGTTTGTTCACAGATAGAATAATTAAATGACAGCTGACAAGACAGATAATTACTTCACAGAAGCAGTCCCTTGGAAAAAAGTAAGATAAGCAGGATGAGCCTTTCATTTGTCAAAAAGAAACAAAAGATTTACAGCCAGCAATGTTTTTAGTGACTAATGAGAGAACAGTATTAAATATAGCGTTACCTTCGTAAGCGTGATAATTGTAGTAGGCAAAGTGATTCCTTCTCCCTGGGGTTAGAAACACATGCAGAGGACCCAGGTGAAGGCAGCACCAGCAGGACAGATACCATGCAGAACATGCGGAAGAGGCAGGAAAAGAAAAGACAGGAAAGGGTGAAACTATAGCCAGACAACACTTACTCAGTTTATAAGGATGAAGTGCATTAAACTCTTTCAACTTTAGAAACTGCATAGAATATAAAGACATCAGTACTAGAAAGCTACCAAATGAAACAATCCTTATTGTTTAGAAAAGCGACAACAAGCTGTTAGAAGAAAAACATGAACAATAGGTCAGTCCCACAGGCAACGTGCAAAGGCTTAGTACACAGCCCTGCCACCTGTGGCATTTCAGATTGTTTTTCCTCTCTCAGTTAATGGATGTCTTGCTCCACTGCCCAAGCACAACGTTCTAATGCTAAAGCAACCAGGCTCCACAAAGAATCAGAGTTTAGAGCACAAGAAAAGAAGGCAAAGGTACTATTCAAAGAACCCAAAATGTTAATATGCAAATAAAATCTCATCATATATAACAGTATACAAAATACACTTAATATATTCTGTGTTCTGCTCATTTCATCTGGCTTCTTTTTTTTTTTCTGAGCTACAAATAACTAAATCACCAAAAATTAAAGTCTTGATCCAAATCTTTAAACATGAAGACAATAGAAATTAAGAGTAGAAGTTGTAGGTTTTTTATTAGCAGTTGTGCTATAAACAATCAAGCTCCCCTGGCTGTTCCTAGATCATAAAATTAATTGTAAATTATAATGCAGCCCAGAGAGTTGTAATGATGCCAAAATAAAACTCAGCCTTGCTAGTGATACGAAGGTTCCATATAGGCTGAAAAACATTTAGCAAATAAGTTTTATTTTAAAATTCATGTTCTTGTCCTTCTAAAAATGTAGTTTTCATGTGTTGCACTGTCAAATATATCTTACTAGGTATGCTACAGTATACTTCTGAATGCAAAACAAGCCAGATTTAAGCAGTGCTTTTCTGGTCGTACCCCTAAATCACAAGACGACTTGTTAAACTGTTTTACTCATTATCAAGTTTTAAACCTCAAAATCCAAAGGAAGTTGAAGACTGCATGATTTTTTGTTTGTTTTTGAAGCATTTAAAACTTCATACTTGAAACCATGCTAACAGAAACAAAGTTTTAGTCAATCATTTCTCCCCTTTTTTTTACTCCAAGCTCCATCCCTGTATACCTCTAGATAGCTCCAATTTAGAATCCAACATCAGAAGAACAACTAATGTGGCATTCACTTACACTGCCAATAGGCTTCCTTGTGCTTCCAATGAAAGACTTTATTTTTGGGAAATCAAAATGACTACACAACAATGTAAAGTCAGATTATTAGATAACCAGAATTCTTACCTGGGCTTAATTCTACCAGGTATGGTAGTTTTTCAGGAGGAAGGCAAGAGCCATAGCCAGACCCGTCAACTCTTTCCTTCCCTTTTAATGGCTTTCCATCAGTTATTTTCTTGGATTTCTTTGGGATGTAATCAGGAGGCCGCCTTTTCAACTGAAAGACTAGTATTCCTAGAACACAATATTATACATCCTTTGAGTCTCACTATCAGTGAACAAGCATACATCCAACATCTATTTGTGAGCGTTCCATAGGATTACTTCTAGCTTACTAAATTCCTGACAGTTCTTTATGCGGTTATTTTTAAGTTAAAACTCTTGAAAAGATTAATAGCATACTTCTCCACAGGGGATAATTTAGAAACTTCAGGACAGAATGTAAAACCCTTCTACTGTCTAAAGATGTATTACTATAAACAGTGCTGAATGAAACAGTCAATAACTCTAAAAGCACCTAGTATTAGAAGTGCCTGAAAACAAAACACTTCAAAATATACAATCCAATTTCTTACTTTACAGTGGGTCTATACCATATCTTACAACACCCAAAGTCCAAAAATATCTTAAAGCTTTTTAGACATACCTTTATCACTAGGCCACTCCCTGAATATCTGCAGTGGACACTCATCATCATCAAGAATTGTTTCTTTAGCACCTTTATCATCAGAGTGCTGAGCACCAGGAGGCAGCATGACCTAGAAATGAACCATTATCAGTTTTCAGAACTGTTAGTGGACAATTAGAACAGAGGATTCAGGGGTATATCTGCTGATTAGTTTGTTTGTTTGTATATAACAAAGAGATAAAGCAAAAGAATTCAGTAACGTGAAATGCATTTTGCTTTCCAGGACTTTTTTTAACTCTCTTCTCCTGCTTCTTGTTACAGTTACACTTCCCAGAACACCAGATATATTTAAAACACAAAGGAAATCAAGTTACAGTTAAGGTAGACACAACCATCCTCCAGTTAACAAAATTATTCCAATTTCTCAATAGCCAAGGGGAAGAAAAAAAATAAACTGTGGAGGTGATAGTCAAAAATAAAACTGAAGTTTCCTTTATTATCTCACACAGTGGAATCAACCTTTCATTTTGCTAATGCCATTCTGCTAACGCAACATGCAAGTATCTTTAGAAATGGCAAGACAAGCTGGCAAAGAGAAAGTCATGAGACCTCCTGCATCTTTGTGTTACCCAACATTTACCTGGTCTACACAGAGACTAAGGCCACAACTGGAGCTTTTCACACAATTGCTTTATGCTGTCTAGCTTTAAGGAAGAAACAAAACTAAGTATACGTTGGGAATAGAACCTCAGACTGTCCAGACCTTTTTACAGCTATATCCTTACAAGGCAGAGGAAGGGGGAAACTTTGATTCATGAGTTCTGACTCTGAAGGAGACACAGCCTGTGATTTCACGCACATTTGCATTACTGCTCCCCACAGTGATCAAGCATAAAAAACAATGACAGGCAGTACTGCAGTGCGTGAGTACCTTCTAAGTTAAAGACAGATCTTTCAAAGATGAATAAAAAAATAAAACGCATTTTACTCCCTCATTTGTGATCCTAACAATGTTATTTAAATTCACAAACAGCTCTATTTTAAACAAACTATTCAAA
Organism: Limosa lapponica baueri; assembly: GCA_002844005.1. Lineage (NCBI taxonomy): Eukaryota > Metazoa > Chordata > Aves > Charadriiformes > Scolopacidae > Limosa > Limosa lapponica. Next base: position 27,146 of record KZ506105.1, read on the forward strand.
ATTATTCCCATTTCTGAACTATGACCCAGGAACACCTTCTGAAGTAACACAGCCATTGGCTACTGCACCCTGCCGTGCTGCAGCCCTCAAGAGGCTCTTCCACTCTTATTTGTCACCTCCTCTCCGCATCCATTTCAGCGTTAACCAAGTTCTCACAGATCCACCTCAAACATCCTTTCATCTTCTTCCAAGCAGGAAACAAGTACATTTAAGATCAAAAGTATGTAACCGAGTCATTGGCCTTTCCCTAAAATATTTTCTATGCAAAACTTGGCTAAACATAGCACTAATTAAATTATCTTTAATTAGATTTTCAAATAGACAAGATATTATAAAACAAGGAAAACATTAAAATGTATAAACTGAAGGGAAACACATCTACACTCAAATCTTATCTTGCCAAACCACTCCTTCCTATTTTACATCTCAGATTTTAAAATCAATTATACCCATACCTAATTTTGATTAGCTAATTAAAGTAACACTGTGTTTCAAGCCTTATTCAACAAGCAACAATTTTTAAATTCCAAAGCCCTCGAGACAGAAGGTAGCTAGTTACAACACAAGAACTACACAAGTGCCAGGGGCTGACCAACACTAGTCTGGAGAGTAAACCAAAGAAAACCCAAATGCAGTGAAGTCAGAGGACAGCTGAGATTTAAATACATTGATGCTACTACTTGACCCTGGTATTACTTCTGCCTTGGAACTTGGATGAGCATTTGTACTCTACACTGGGATTAGTGGCAGTAAAGGTAAATGGGACAAGTTAGAGATGAGGGGTCACAAAAGCACTGAAGGCCTCGTCCTCCCAGCCAGGCACTGTTCCTCCTCAGGAAGCCTGAATTGATAACACAGATATACCTCACTCTAAAAAAAAGTGCACGACCTCGCCTGTGGAAAGACACAAAACACCACACCTGAGCTTATGCAGCCAGGAGACTTCTAATCGGGATGAAGCCGTTTTAGAAAACGTCTCTCTTTCAGGCAAATGCTGCCTCAGTGTCAGCCACAAAGCCTGAAATTCCTACATTCTACAATAGCAGCAATCCACAGGAACAAGTTTATGTTATGATTGGGTTTTGGCTCATGGGTAGAGATTTGCTTTCATTTTGAAAAATAGAAGATGTGGTTAAATATCCTTTCATGAACTGGAGTCCATACAGACTGCTGAGATCGGGCACAGACACTTCCCTGATTTCTGCAACAGCGCAGGAAATGCAGATGGGTAAAGCCAACTTAAGATCACAAGTCTTGGAAGCAAGCTGTCACCTGGCAATCTCTGAACTGAAACAAACTCATTACAGATAATGAGGAAGAATATACTCTGCTTCCTCACAACTGCATTCACGAGCATACACAAATTATCAGAGAGTCATTCCAATTTATATTTATTCATTTAAAATGCAATGAAACATGTAGAAAATACAAGCTAAGGAAATGAAATGAAGTCCATAGCAACTTAGGACTTAACTTTATCTGTAGCTCTTACTTACCACAGCGGGCTTAAGTATTTGAGTATTAACTATCTTCTCTTGTTTATCCCAGCAAATGCCTTGGAATTTATCAGATCTATCCTTAGCAAAAGTTCCATACGCAAAAATCCCATGCTGTAACAGCTCTTTAGTAAGCTTTTTTGTCATCTTAATGGTTTTTTAAATTAAAAAACTCCTATCTACTGTATGTTTTAATATATCTGCTTATTCGAATGAATTAATCCTCAATTTTCCTTACAAGTTAGCTGCATATGCCCTGAAAGAAATCAAAAACCGAAAACAGTGGAACTTGCTAAAAAATATTTTAAGCCTCATGTCTGTAATGCCCGTTTCGTAAAAAAAAAGAAAAAATGAAACAAAAAAAACACTAACTGCACGTTTTTGCTTGACATTGTAAAAAGTTATGTATGCCTTATCCTCAAGTGAAAAATAAGAGCATGCTAAAACTAAACTCTAATCGAGATTCTGCTTTTAAGAGTTAACTACATGCCTCAAGTCTTAAGCCCTAAGTGAATATGCACAGGTAGCTTAGAAGACTGTCTAATTAATTTGACATCTTGAGAGAAGTGCAGTGAACCCCATGTTATTCAGGGAAACTCAAATCAAGCAAACTGAAACAAACAAAATGTGTATTGGAACAAACTTGCATTTACTTGACTACATCGAAAAGCACTTTAGAAGTGGGCATAAAGGTACAACCCAATACGCCACAAACCAGGGTATGAAAGCAAGAACTAGCAGGAAACTGCCACTTACAAAAAAAGTAGTCCATGGTAAGTGTTAAGAAAAATTCTTACAATGTTTATGTTTCAACTGAAACTTAGAAATGAGTCAACTTTATTACACATACTTATTCAGCCCTATAAAGGTCTTGTCATGTAACTTAAAATCCATCTTAGTAGTTAAGTAAATGTCAACTGCTTAAGTCTTTTTTGAAGACACTACACCTGCCACTCAAAGCAAACAAAACATTTAAAAATCCCAACCAATAAGAAACTCAACTTATACATTCCACTGTACACTGTTTTAAACCCAAAAGTACAGAATAGGAACACGTGCAAGATAGATTTGTCTTCCACAGAACACTGTGGAAAAAGAACAGGGGTAAAGAACAGCTATGAGACTTTAGTATAAAGGTGTCATGGTCATTGGTACTTCTACTCAGCACTGTATTTGTGACTTTCCGAAAAAGAAAACAATGATGAAAGACACATCAAGCCAAAGCAAGGAGAGCAACTTTATAAAATATTTAGCAAAAGCCAGATTTTAAAGTTAGGTTAAAAATACTCAACTTTATTAAAAAAGGATGGATTATCATATTAAAAGCCAGGCACTGTATCAGTAGAGGCACTGAGAAAGGCCATGTAGATTTTAGCCAACTACAATGACATGGTGAGCAAAACAGTAAGGTCTTCTACACTTAAAGGTATAAAAAAGATTTGCTATTAGCCAATGAAGACTATTCACATATTTCAAATGTAAATATAAGTATACAACTTATGTCAGTACAGAAACTTACTATATCAAGAAGATGTGTGGCTCAGAAAAGACAAAATATTTTCCAGAAGTGCTTTCCAGAAAACTAATTTAAATCAATTTGCTTCACAGCAAAGACTTTGTTAATCTTCCCCAAGATCAAAGCAACATTCCTCAGACTATTTTCTACATTAAACATCCCCACAAGATCAGAGAACAGGGGAGGTGAGAGGGAACACCACCACCACCACAACCGTGACTGGCAACAGTTTTCCTAGTAAGCATGCAATCAGTTCAACAAATCCCCTAAAATATAAATATTTCATAATACATCATAATACCATCTAACTCTGAACAAACTGATGAAAAATTATCTTCTAAATTCAGTCATAATGCCTCTGCTGTAGCCCACAATTCTCTCAGCTGAGCAGAAAAATGAGCATGTCAAGTCAGCAGCCTATTTATTAAGATCAGTGACTGTGAATCACGAATTTCACTTACAGAACCCACAATATGAAGATAATTGTCAGAATTAAAACTACATGTAGAAAATACTTCACAGCCAAAAGTGAGAATCAATTTCTACTATGCTGTGCCATTAAAAAACCCCTCTTACTTACAAAATTATTCCCCTCTATAATAAAAACCTATGTAAAATTTTACTGAAGTTAAATAAAATTAACTTTCACAGTTAGGATCTCAATTTCAGGTTAATGAAAACAAGGATAAAGTGTCCAGAACTTCATTAAAAATGCATTTAGAACTAAGACAAAACAATTGAAACAATAAAAACTAAGATTAGTTCAGTTACGAAACTACAAAAGCACTACCACCGTACAGTTTCCTTATTACTAATTAGAACAACATTAGAGCAACATGCCAATTCTCAGATAATTATACCACTAGAGGCTGTAAAGCACAGCAAAAGTAGGCACTAAGTTTAATCAAAGATATCCTAAAAAAAAATATTAAAAAATCAGAAAGCAATTTTAAGACCAAAGATCTATCTACAGCCTTTACAACAGCTAGAAAGCGCAGAGAATAACAAATAATATAAACTTTCTTACTGTTTTCCAGTGGCACTTTAAGCACCAGAGAAGGGGCAAGGGAAGAGAGCACAATATGATAAGACAAACACTTTTCCCTTTCTTTCATCCTTTTAAGGAGCAATAAATCCAAGTTTATTAGACAAATAATAGACAGAAATGTAATCAATAGACCAAATATTTTCAAATCTTGCTATTCTCTTTCGAATGATGATGTGGACACAAGCTTGCAAGGTTTAATCAGTACTGCCCATGGGACTTTTTGATATAGCCATACCTCTAAGAAACAGCAATTCTATACAATTCATTTAGAACTCTTAAAATAATTAAATTCTGAAGGTAAGCCTAAAGTAAACTTAAACATTGAAACTCTTCTGATGCGTAATGAGGGTAAGCTACCACTGAAAGGCATAAGGCAACAGCATATTTAGGTACCCAGAGGATTAACTATTAGTTTATACATCTGAGAACCATAAGCACACTTAGTAGTACAAAACCACAGTGCCAAATACAGAAATATGTTACTTCCATTATTGTTTATCTATGTAGCAAGTAGTAAATTAGTAAGATTAGAAGACTTAGGTTTTAACAAAAAACCTGACAAATTACTTCAGAATTCCTGAGGCTGTTAGATTTTAAAGAGTTAGTCACAGAACTATTATAGAGTCTTTCCATTTAAAGTTTTAAAGCTACTGCAAGGAACAAAATCAAATACGAAGCATGAGAAGATCATGACTTAGTAACTTCACTTACACGAGCAATACAATAATCCTTGGGATTTTCCTTCTCCAGCCCGTATTTTTCCAGTGCTTCAATAACTGCAAAGTCTGCAGTATCCGTAGTGGACAGCAGGATTGTCTTGTACGGTATATTTGGTTTTAAACTGTCTGCATAAATTCTCAGCGTCCCACCTTGGAAATAAAATTTAATTAACAATGTTACCAGAGAATAAAAGGACAGACATTCAGCCATTCTTTATATTTCTAACAGAATATAAGAATGAACCCCTTCAGAAATCATTTAGTCAATCCACTAATACAAGAAAAGTTACATAACATCCCTGAAATAAATTTGTCTCTGCCACTGGCAAAAACCTCCAGTGATGCCTTCCTAATCTCTCTAAGCAAGTCTTTTCCCTAGTGCTACATCGTTCTTAATATTACCTGAAGTTAAAATGAAACAGTGATGACAACTGGATGAAGAACTGACCTTTCCCAACTTGTAAGCAAGTTTGTGTCCCTCTCTTTAAAATGCCCATTTAAGACTTCCCTCAGGTGATGTTTTCTACACCTCTTAACTCTCTCTTCATTACTCTTCCATGGACAGAATACATCATTTGGGGTTTTATTAGTACTAACGTTGCTTCATTTACTCATTTAACATTGATATTTATACAACTACTGTGATCTTTATCCCCACTCCCAAGAATGTGAAATACTTGATTGTTGGTATTCACAAGATCTACCAGAACTTTTTGTGCAGACCTGAACAATCACTCCTTGCCATCTTGTATTTGTGCTACTGAGGGCATTTTTGCATTCAGGTCATTCAGCTTGTTCTTAGCAAAGTGAATTACATTTATTTCAGAAGACTTCCTCAGTTTGTCAGCTTAGTAAGTCTAGTTCTGTCCTTCCTTCTTCCCCAGTTCAGCACCGTTAGCAAGATCAATGAGCATGTTCTCTCCCATCAATCTGCCCATCACTGAAAGCTTTGACTCGCAATTGTCACAGAACACACTTCTTTGGAATGTGACTTCTAAAAATCCTTCATTCAGTTACATCATAGATAAATTAGCCATGAAGTACAAAAAAATGTTGGAGAAAGCAGAAGTTAAGTCAAATTTACAAGAGTTGCTGGCCTTAAAAATACTCTCCCTGTGAACAGTTTACTGTTTACAACTTAACCAGGAGAAATCCACGTACCCGAGTCTGGTCTGCCATCAGAACTGCGGAATTCCTGCATTCTCTTCTCTAGTTTTTGCTGTCGCCGCCGTTTCATAACCACCTCGGGATTAGATATTGTGCGAGTGAAGCTGGTCTCAGGCATATCTTTGTAAACCTCAGCTGCAAGGCGAGAATTCTCACTGCCAAGTTAGTTTAAATAAAAAGAAAAAAAAAA
>KZ506105.1:45660-56984 GCA_002844005.1 Limosa lapponica baueri
AAAAAAAAAAAAAAAGTTATTTTCAGAATTGCATTTTGCCAAAGCCACCAGACTCAGTATACAACCATCAATCATGCTTCATTCTGAAAACACTTAAGTTTTCATAATCTTCTACAAAAGGCATTGTTATACAGGAAACATGAAGTGTCTTCAACCAAGATTTATGACACCAGAAGCAGCTACCATTAAAAATAAATACAAATCTGCCAAGGGTGCTCCCCAAAAGCATTACAGACTTAACCTTCTAACCCTAATTTTCAAACCTACATTAAATGATCAGCAAAATCTTAACAGCACTTGCAACACACAGCAAACATCTGCCACCTGCAGGATATTTTTTGTTAAACTGCAGTGGACAGCATCATTTAACCTTTCACAAATAACCACAGAAAATGTAGATAGTTCTTACAATACAAAACCTACAGCAGTTAACTGAAAAACAAAAATATTTTCAAGAATGAGCACTACCAACAGTTCTGTAACTATTCAAGCATTCATTAAACTATATTGCCTAAACTCAAAATGCAACAGGAGATTAAATCATAGCCCCTGATTAAATCAGACCCCCCTTTATAAGCCCTCCTTATAAGCCATTCAGTGACTCTCCCAATACCACAGGGCTGAGGATCTGGTAGTCATTGTCAATAGTTACTTTGAAAAGCTCTAAAAATGTAAAAGAAAAAAAAAAAATACATGTATTATTTGGAAAATTGTCTTAAAGAGGTGATGGGGGGGAGGGGAGCAAGAAATGTAATTGGCACATGTTTTGTCTATAAAAATACCCCAAAAATCTCTAATAACAAGACAGAGATACAGACAGAGTACAATCACATTTGAAACCAGGTAAAAAGCCAGTTAAAACCAAAAGAAAGCTTACTTTGAATCAGTCCTAACTTATTTAAAAGCAAGAGCAAAAGTAACAAATAGCGAGGGCCCTTACGAATACATTGATTACCATTCTACTATTTACCTACAACCCATCACTGTTGCAGATCTAAGAATCGAATGCTTATAAACAACTCCAGAAAACTTAGAGACTAAAAATTCAAAGTACAGACAATCCACCATAGCTTCTTTCAGATACGTCTTTTAAAAAGATCTATTTAATCTGAATTCTTCGTGTTACTTACTGTGTTAAAGATTGTTCCTTTAGAACAGTCTCATTTGGAGGAAAAGGAACGCTTTATTACATACACCTCAAACCAGAACACAACAGGAAAATTGTAAGGGGGAGAATGAAAGTTCAAGCACTGGAAGTCTGATTTTCCATTGGCATACTTGCCAACAACCTGCAGAGCTGCAACCCTGAATAAATACAGGGGCATCTTCACGCATCAATCAGACCACAAAAATGATTGCCCTTACTCATCACTTTAACCTTAAAACTGCAGCGCACAGTCACTTTAAAACAACAAAAACTCCAGCTGCTGCAGAAAGCCCTTCCTCATACCCAGACGCTTATTCCCACCTCCTCCCTTACGCCAGGCATCAGCATCCTGCAGCAGTACAGCAACATGAATCAGGTTAACTAGCTCAGAAGTCTGATTTTTTCCCCCTCCTCCACTCAATGTGGAGGAAAACATCAGTGCCAGCAGCTGGATTAAACTGCCCTTCTGCTGGTACCTTGTGTTAACTTGAAGGAACCACGAAACAGCAAACTCTGCCAAGCTAGAGTCTTTATTCCCACTTCTACACTGGCATCAGCACATACCGAACCCTGCACAGACTTTTTAGCACTATAAGCCAGCAGGTACTTATTTTATTTTATTTTATTTCAGAATACGCTGGCGTGGCACGGTGAGAAGTCTCTGCACAGGTCAGAGAAGCAGGAGAGCAAAGAAGGGAGCAGAAAGGTAGCAGCCAGCAGCTCATCTATCCAACCTCACCTCTGACTGCTCTCGCTTTCACACTTGCTCAGCAGCCTGCTATCATCTCCATCAGAGTGTCTGGTTCACTTGACAGCATCCAGGGAACACTTAATTGTGTTTCTGTTTCCTCATGCAATGTTTATACATTTCTGAAGGAACAGTTAAGAGTATAACAGCACAGCAATAAGGTCTTCCTAAGTATGGTGACAATCCCAATTTCAAAGGGGAATTTTAAAGCTAGAGGCAGACAAGTTTTCAAAGGAACATTTGAATGTTTCATGTAAAAAGTGAAGATCTTTTTCAAGAAAAACGTAGTTCTAGCTCATCTACACAGTGGCATCATCACCAAAAAGAAAGCTCTTGAGGATGCTGACACTGATAAGGTGGAACTGTGTCCTAGCAGAGACTGACATCCTGAGGAGCTAAGTGGAAATTGTGGCCTGATTACAGAAATGGGGAATCTCTCAAATATTTTAAAGACTCATTCCACAAATGCGTGACGTTTAGAAAAGTACACAAATTTTTAAAACCACAAACTGTAATTTAGAATACTACAGTCTTAAGGGCATTTCCAGAACAGGCATACTGCAGGAGTTGTTGGATACTGGAGTTACACAATAAATTCTCTACAATTTACAATGATCAAGCTGCTTCCTGTATAATTAAACTTTGGTAGAAAAACTTATCATTAAGAATAATGTTAAATCCATAAGAAATGACACTACAGGTAGTTCTTAAATTAAACTGGTAAAAACTGGCAAGAGAATTTTCACCTCAAGAAGCACACACATCACAGACTCTCTCTTCATAGTGGAAACTACATCTGCTGTCTTGTCTCTATCTGATCACTTACTGCAGCAACTCCACATTCCTGCCATAGGCTGCAGGTTCAAATTAACAACCAACAGATTAATTAAAAATCATACTTAACAAGCGGTCCCCACCAACAGGCCGACACCAACCACTAATGCAGAGCAGTTCAGAAAATACCCTCATTTCAACTACCTAGCATCCACCGGACACAGTATTCGTTTTTATTTGCTCTCAGTATACCCTGTATCCTGGAAATACAGGAAATAAACTCTCATTGCATGACAAAAAGTGTGATAGCAACAATCCTTTAAATAAACAGCTGCCTGAATTAATTTCTTGTAACCAGCACTGCATTTTTACCGTGTTAGTATCAGGCTTTCGTATGATGAACACGGTATCTAAAGAAACCATCAAAATAGGGTTATTTTAATGTAATACAACAAGGGGTCATATCATATTTATTTTTCTGCTGACACAGCCAGGAAAAACTGGTCCAACTTCTACTCTGCGATGATAAACTTGATTGTGTTACACTGGCTTCTCACTCCTGGGGGATGAGCTGGAATCTGCACCACAGAGGGTTAAGACAGGCAGCTACAGTGACTGAACTAGAGAAAGGCGGGTGCTATCTGATACTCTGCCTGCAAGTGCTCTGGCAAGCGGGCTAATTAGTCAGGAGTTTAAAGTAGGAATGCTAACAAGCCTAATAGGAAACAAGCACCTGATTCTCCTGGAGCAGACAAACTGCAGCAAGGAATCTACTTGAAAAAAAAAAGAAAAACCAAACAAAAATACAACTGAAGACTTTACTCCCCGCCCAGAAAAAAAAAAAAAAAAAAAAAAAAAAATTAAAACCCCATACCACACCAAAATGCACTTAGACCCTTACCTTAACACAAAATCTATTCTTGACTAAACCCAGTTCCCAAACGTTCTGCTCTATCCTCTGAGATGGGGCAGACCAACTTTAAAAACATTTTAAAAGGAGCAAAGCATTCACTTCTTTTCTGGAAGGCTTTAGGGTAGCTATGAAGAATTAATATATCAAAAAAACCAACCGAAAACATAAGAGGACGCCATCTGGCAAAACGCAAAATAGGCAGGCTGACAAGAGATTATTGTGCACGTAAATTTGGGAAGGAAGGGGTCCCAAACGCAGAAAAACCTCTCAATCAGTGTTCGCTTGTTTACAGCACTGTTGAGAGCTCGCTGCCAAATTGACATTGCTGAAGGTTTTACAGCAGGTCAAGACCTTGCCAAAAAGCAATGTGATAGCACAGGAATTGCACCGGTCTGTTGCCAGCTTCATTAACCTTATTACTCGTTTTACTACCCCAAGAGACACTAATGTGCAACATTTAAATTTGTTCCAGTTGCACAATTATTGTCACACTGTCTTGGAACTCAGTCTACAATCATTAAATTCATACATTCCAGATCACATTGATTCAAATCCAACATTTGACTGGATTTCAAAAAGTTGTTTTCCAAGTAAATTAGGTTAGTCAAGCAGGTTTGAAGGAATAACACCATTTTAAAATGTAGCTTAAACCACAATTTTGTTATAACAAATACTATGGAAATAGGGGGAAGGACCTCTTTTTGAACTATTATCATTTTCCCTCTCTACCTGAAATACTTACCTTCCCCTTTCCTTTTTAAGAACAAAACAACCATACTTCAGGCTATATAATCATCAACATCTACAATATTAGCTCTGCAAAAAAAACCCCCAAACCCAAAGTCTGCACTGTTGAATGAAATTTAGTGAGATCAGCTGTGTCATAGCCAAAGATGCACAACCGAAGGGCTTATACGCAGCTGCATCTTGAGCACACACACCAAAAAGCTTAAGACGTCCTTCTAGTTACTCCTACCATACAGCCAGGAAAAGGATATTCATTCACTCCAGATGACAACCAAACAGATAGCCAAATTTACACATGAAAACACCACACACTTTAAGCCACGATTAGGAGGATTAACTGTAGCTTTTTTGAATATTTAAAAGAAATACTGGGTCCATGCTACAACTTCCAAACAGGAGGGAGAGTCCCAAAAAGTGGGGTTTTTATATGGTGTCACTCAAAAAACTCTTCAAGGAATTATCATTTTGAATTACTTGCTTATTTGTTTATTTAAGGGAATCAGGTAATTTCGTAAAATCTACGAAGCAGCTTACTAATGCTGCTAGTTATTTTCATGTTGTTTGACAGGAACTACCATGAGGACAGATAGATTGGAAAAAATCTTTACAGTAGTTGTAATACTTTGGTAAAATTTATCTGTTGATAGTCTTCTCTCTGCAAATCCTACTTAATCCTGTTGTATAATCTTTGGCAACAAATTTCATCAAGCCCTGCACTTGGTGAATGACATTCAGCTTCAGTTAGATGCATTTAAAAACAACTGCTGACAAGTTAAAAAAGGGCTTTCTCTGCAGTAACACCATCTACAGTATCTTGAGACCAACAGTGATTTTGCACTTACTGTTTTGTGAAACTTTCTTTTGACTACTCTCATACTACTAATTCCTCCATTCTAATACAAAAACTAGTTCAAAGTAGTCCTAAACATATAAACATATTTCTTACTAAGGTACTTGCACAACCAAAATATTGCTTTGGTTCCGATTTTACTCCCTCACTACTCTATTTACTTTTAGATTTGAAACAGAAGATACCAACTATCAACATAACAAATCACTTTAATGCTTTGTACTTGAGCTGGCAGCCTTCTTCTACTGCAGAAGCATTTTCCCTTCCAATTATCTACCAGTTTCCTTTTCTCCGAGGAGGTTCCACACTTGCTCCCATCTACAATAGTGTCTATTTTGCCAAACTGGAAACAAGTACATTGGCTGAAAGGTCTTGCTCTGTAAACAAGTTCATTTAAGATCTCTATACCTGAATGCTGTGTTCTTTTATGTATCCTCCACATTATTATTATTATTAGAACAGAACATGGAATGCACTATTCATATAGACCTTTATATTTATATTCATAAGTTCATATTCATAAAATTATATTCATAAATTCCCTGAAAATTCCTAATTACTGATTACTGGAAAGTTACATCAAGAGAAAAATTATTCCACGTGTCCTGTTTTTCCGTGGCAGTGAGGCAGCTTATGACATTAAGCTAATTCAATGGCAACTAGCGTTTACATTTGAAGGGGCTTTCCCTCTCCCTACCTACCCCCCTCCAGCTACGTGTCATTTCGATTGCTTCAACACAAGCATTCAGGTGAACTCTAATGAGCTAGTGCAGAGACAAAAGCCCAAGAAGAATTAATCCTAGTCCCCCAGCTTTCTTAAGAACTTCACCATGGAGTCACGATGCCAGCATAAAGGACGGATTAAAAAAAACGCTCAATTGAAGAAGGGGTGAGGGGAGCACTCTTTTGCTGCTAGAAAGCCATTTTACTAGCTTAAATTATAAATATAATATCTCACTCTCATACTTTTCCCTTGCATAGCTACTGGCACTCAAAATCAAGAACAATAGTTTACAGAAGCAAGGAACACCTCCACAGATCCAGAACCCCAACCAACCAGGAGTATGTCAGAGTACTTTAACAGCACCCAGCAGTGATAAACTGGTTATCTATGGGAATTCAGGTATTTCGTCATCCCTGTCTAAACATCTATGTCACTTGTCTAAGGGTCAACAAACAAAACATTAGGAAAGTAATACAGTATTTGAAACTCAATATAAAAGGCCTAAGAAAGGCTATCAAAATAAAGTCAGGCTATATTTCAATTAATAAATCATTAAACTGAGAGCAGAAGGAATATTTTTGTTCACAATACTAGAGAACATAGCATCTAATGTCTAAGAGTAGAACTGTATAAAAATAAATACAGTTTTTTATTATTTCAACTAGAAGTAACTAAATAATGACTGATGTTACCAAACACCAAGGTGATGTTATTTTCTACTGGAAATAACATTTTCCCCAAAAGGTCAGGAGCCACTGAGTATGGAGTACATTAGAGCTACAATCAGCGGCTGCTAACAGCAGCCAAAATATCTTTCATGTCCTGGGCATAAAATGACAATACTGACAAGGGTTTGGTTGAAGTAGGAATGACACAAATGGCAGAGGAATTGCTCAGCGGGGCCAAGAGACCTTCTGCAAAACACTACATCAGATGTTGTCTCAGATGTTGTCCACACAGAAACACTGACAGGGTTTTACAGTCCTGAGAGTCTCCAATGTCCTGCAGAGATCACAGTAGCATCATTTCAACAAAACAGGCCAAAGGACGAAAGTAAGCAAAGTCAGTCCAGAGATAGGGTGGGCTAAATGTATTTAAAGAAGCTAAACTAAACCTGCTGAAAGTAACATTCAATTGTGCCATCAAACAGTCATTAAAACAAAGAAGCATTCAAAAGCACCTCATACCTACGGGAGCAAACAGCTACTCTGTTTTTAGAACTGCAGTATTTCAGCCATGGCCACTGTATTTTCTCTTTCCCTCCTCCTGCTTCGGAGTCTCTCATTCCATGCTCAGGACAACAATGCGAACGCAGTGACTGTGAGTAATCGCCAATGCTATTCCCGATAGAGGAAACAGCAGTTGACCACTTGATTACATAGGAAGCTCCTCATTTCCTTTGCAGTTCTCTTCATAATAGCATAAATAATCCAGAAAAAGGTATCATGCGGCACAAGCATAATAACCAATTTTAGCAACTTTTTGTCAAAAGGAATTCGGTCAGAAATCACCATTAACTTTTCAAACAATGGAGCTGAGATATATCCCCAAGTTAAAAAAAAAAGTTTGAGTTACTATTTTATATTTGTTGATCTTAACCTCAAAATATTTGAGAGGGTGAGTCTCTAATTACATTAAGTGTTCTGTGCAAGACTATTCCGGTTTTATGAAAAATTCCTATTTCCAAATAGCAGCAAGGCAGCTCTTTTCCCACTCACAAACATTAATATTTCATTACTTCTTTAAAATCCTATAAAGCATCTGGGACTATTATTTTGTTGCAATACCAGGTAAGATAAGAATCTGGCTTCACTTTTTGTCATGATGAGCAGCTGAAAGGTAAGTATGGGATTGATTCAGCTGATTACGTGCTCAAAATTTAAAGTAGTCAGAGTCACTTGCTCACTTCTCATTTAAGAATGAGAACAAATCTACTCCAACAGATCAGCAACTAAATCAATACTTCCCCATCACTTCATAGCAGTTTGCTCCTTGCTTCACAAAGGGTTGCCACCGGCTGTTTACAGAGGAGTGAGGAAGTTTCGGAGGGCAGGTCAGTCAGATCACCAGTTACCAGACTGGGTGTGTGGAGTTGGGAGGAGACAGGAACAACATAAAGACAACTGAAAAGCTGAATGCTTAATCATCACATAAGCATCCTTCACATATACTGCTGTCTTCCTCACTCTTCCTATCCGCCCCTGGTCTGGAATAATGCACTTAAAAATAAACAGTACACCTCTGTATTTGTACATTGCTTAGATCAGGCAGCAGCTTCATTCCTAAAATTGAGAGAGCAGATGGTTATAGATCTTACAGAATACAACTCAGTAGCTCCTTCAAGAGTTTGTTCATTCAACATTAAGGCTTCATATTGTCATAATGTAGGCAGTTTCTCTCCACCATAATCTGCTGCGGCTCTCTTCAGCTGAACAGCTTCCATTTATTAAAGGAGACTCCTGGAAGGATATTTTTCTTGAGGAACTCCAGACTGTGATTTCTGAAATTCTAGAACAAACCAGTCCTGACCTACTGACTTCCCAAAGTGTGCAGTAAACCTTTTTAACCATGTATTTTAGGTGGAAATCCAAGAACAAGCATCTGGACCCAGGAGTTTATCAGCTGAGTGGTAACTTACCTACCTAAGATAGAGTAGCAAGTTTGCATCAAAATAGATTCCAACAAACTTGCAGGAAAGGCGATTTAAAGCTTTGTTTAAATTTAGTATCAACATATTAAATTTAATGTTGAGGTTTTGGGGTTTTGCTTGCTTGGCTTATTTCAATTTTAATTTCTGCTATGTTAATACTGGCCTTGGAACATTTACAGAAGTAACAGATTAATACTACCCAAGTTTCAAAGTAGCAATTTAAATTTTAATGGTAAAAATGCTCCAATGAAGCGATAAATAGTAATATTAAACATCTGTGGCCAGATGAGATTATAGTCTACTTTCAAACTAGTACTTCAGCATTTCTTCCACTTACACTACCAGCATAGCTGTATTTCCATGCAATTGACATAATCTCCATATCTAACCAACTATACCAGATGTTTTGAAGTTCTGATACCATGAAAAAAGACCTTTCTGTGGTTAAAATTAACGTTTCATAGATAGAACTTTTTGTTTCTAAACATCACAAGTGCAGGATACATTCAGCAGCTACCACTTGCTTCAAGCAACATGTGCTGGTTTTTAAGACCTTTTTTTAGGCATCACACAGTGACCCATATCACAACAGCAGAATTCAAAACACAAAGAATGTGAGGTTCGGTGCGAAGAACTAGTCAACACACTGTACTGCACAAAATACAGTATTATAAAGCTAATAATAATGGAGAGTGAAAGCAAATATTATTCACAATAGACACATATCAACAAAAATAATGCAGTGTAACTCATTCACTGCAAGTGTCTATTCCAGTAACTGATACAGGCATGTGATCCAGAGAAGGAAGAAACAAAGGAGCAGAAAACCGCAATAAAACAGAGTGGAATTTAGACAACTTATGAACCCTTCTTGTCCTCTAGTATTAAGACCACATCCAGTCTCCCCCCGCAATTTATCATATGAGCAATGTACGTTCATTCAACCCATGCTTAAGTCAAAGGACATATAAAGTGATCCTGAAACATTAAGGTACCTTCAGTCATAAAAGTTGGGTAGGACAGGGTTAGAAGGATACTGTGCTCAACTTCAAAAAGTATCTAAGCATTTCAGTATTCAAAGCACTCAAGCACATGCCTAAATGTTTTGCCAAAGGAAGTTCTACAAGGTGGGGTTTAGGTTTTTTGTTGTTTTGTGGGTGTTTTTTTTTTATTGCTTTGGGTTTTGTTTGGGATTTTGAGTGTTTTTTTAATTCCCTGGAATTCAAGAAGGACAAATACAAAGTCCTGCCCCTGAAAGGAATGTCTTGCAACAACATAGGCTAAAGAATGACTGGCTGAGGAGCAGCTCTGCTAAAAAGGACCTGGGGATCTTGGTGGACAGCAAGCTGAAGATGATCCAGAAGCATGCCCTGGCAGCAAAGGTGGTCAACATCATCCTGAACTGTATTAATAGAAGGAATACAGGCTTTAGATCAAGTAAAATGATTATCCTCCTGTACCCATCAGTCCAGTTTGGGGCTGCCCGTAGAGGAAGAACAGAGATAAACTGAAGTTTGGCAGAGGGCCACAAGACAGTCAAGAGGCTGGAGAACATCTTAGGATATAAGAAAAAACTTTTTCACCATTAGGACAGTCAAGCAGTGGAGGAGAGTGCCCAGAGAAGTTGTGCAGAACATGGTGCTTTGAGGTTTTCAAGGCCTTACTAAGTAAAGCCCTGAGGGGCCTCAGGACTGACCTTGCTTTGAGCATGAGGTTGGACTAGGAATCTCCTGAATTCTCTTCCAAACGGAAGTATCCATCCACAAAGGACAGGTTAATTGATTTTCAAAGACTATTCACCTACAGAAAACACTAATTATTACACCAGCCAGGCAGTCAGATATCCTTAGTTTACACAAGTTGACCTCCAAACACAGAATAGAGGGCAAGACCAGCAGGAGAGCTCTGATACCGAGATGTCTCAACATGTATGTCACAAGAAGGGCCATGACAAAAGAAGAGATGAAAAAAGTTAAATAAAGTAGTTACTTAACTTTTATTGTTATCTATTTATTATTAAAGCAGCATAACATTTGCAAATTTCTCTTCAGGTATCAGTCCAACTGGTAAAGACTAGAGACACTAAGACCAATGTAAGTGGTTCAACTACACGTATCAAGAGTCATTTCTCCAGCTAATACAATGCAATCCATCCCAGATGGAAATGAACTGGAATGTGCACACACACCATTGATCTATCTAGGATCGCAGGATAATTCAGGGAGGAAGGAACCTCAGGAGTTTCCTCCTCCAGCCTCCTGCTGAAAGAAAGGTCATCTTTGAAGTGAGATCAGGCTGTTTGCAGCTTTATCCAGTCTGATCTTACAAACATCCACGGACAGAAACTGCACATCCTCCCTGTACAACCTGTTCCACTACTTGACTATTCACTGGCAACTGAAATGTTTTATTTTGCAGAATACATTTGTAGTTAGTGAACTGAGTGGGGAAGTGGACACTTCAGAAGGGAGAGTCACCCTGTAGGAAGAGCTGGATAGGCTGGAAAAGTGGGCTAACAAGAACCTCACGAAGTTCAACAAGGACCAGTGTTAAGAACTTGCATCTGGGAAAACATAATCCAGGAGTGCAGCACAAGATGTGGTCTACCCGGCTAGGGAGCAGCTCTGTGGAAAGGGACCTCAGAGTCCTGGTGGACAAGCAGCTCAATATGAGTGAACAGCGTGCTGCTGCTGTGGCAAAGAAAGCCAAAAGGATGCTGGATTGCATCAACAAGGGCATTGCCAGCAGAGATAAAGAAGTCATTATCCCAC
>KZ506105.1:78863-237741 GCA_002844005.1 Limosa lapponica baueri
GTGTGTGTTACCGGCAGGAGGCCCCTGGCCGGCAGCAAGAGCCCTGCCCGCCGCGCGGGGCCGACGGTCGGGCGCTGGCGGCAACAAAGGGCCTGGGCCGCCGCCGCCGGAACAAAGACCCCGCGGGCGAGGTTGGCGAGGCCCCGCCGTGGCCTCTCCGCGCCCGGGCGGGCGGGAATGTCGCCGCTTCCCAGCCCTCCCTGCCGAAACCCGCCCTGCCCGCGGGCAGAGGTCAGGGCGCACGGCCCGGGGGAGGTGGGAGGGGGTCGCCCAGGTCAAGGCCGCGGCGAAGCGGAGCGGTGCCGGCCGCTCGCCCCGCGGCCCCCAGCCCCTCGCCCAGCCCTTGTGAGCCTCGGCTTCTCCCGGCAGAGCGAGCAGAGCCGCTCTCCGCCGCTCCCCCCGGCGCTGCCGCGTTTAATAACGTTAACGGAGTGTTTTCGGAGCGCTGCGTGGAAGGGCTCGTCTAAAAGGGCTGCATCGAGCGGCATTTCCACAGCTTGAGTTGAACCTGAGATAAAGCATCAGATATGTTTTAATGTGTTTTAGGTGCATAATTTGTGGTTTCTCACAAAATGTGTCAGTTGGCTGCAAGAGGCACGGCCCATTGTACAGGCTCTGGGGTTTGGCTCTGTTTTTTAACCCACTGGAGTAAGTGATGCAATCCTGATACTTCACCGGTCGTGTTTGTTTTGCACTGGGCATCCTCTGAAACTCAGTCCTTGAACAGCCATATTTGAACTCGGTTGTCCAGGTGTCAAGTGTGTATCTTTTTTGGTTTCTTCAAGTGGTTAAAATGGGGGAAATGCTGTTTTCTTTTCAGTGTACCTGGCAAAGTATTTGAAGTTCCTCTTTGCTGAAGGAGTTTAGATGAGTGGGTTTTGCTGATGAAGTTTTGATTGGCTGGGTTATTTGAAGAAGGAGATTCCTCAGAGGCCTTGTCTACATTAAGCAATTAAATTATTGTTTTTATCCAGCAGTATAGCTCCTGTATAAGTACCAGCAGTTCTGGTTTTACAGGTGAAGGTCAGTTATACTTTTGCCCTACATCTGTAACTGTGCCATATTAGAGCTTTACAGTTCCAAGGACGGAAGAGATCCTATTTTATCAGGTTCCAAAATCTGGGAGGTGTTGAAAGCCCTTCTGAGAGCCCTTGGAGAACTTGGAGGGGGGGGACAAAACCTCAAGTTCTTGTAATATCACCATCCTAAAACTATACTGTATTCCTTTTAGAAGTAAAGTGTAGAGAGAAGAAGGAAAAAACAAACCAACCTAACTTTTCTTACATAAAAGGAAAAAAAAAATTATGCTGGATTTTTTTTCCATATCCAGAAAGAGTGTGCTACCAGATAACTTTGGATGTTCTGACAGTGCCTGCAAAGATCAAGAAACCATGTAATATCTGTGGTGCAGATGCCGCAAGCCAGACAGATAGCTATGTGCTCTGTCACAGATGACATTTGTGGGGTGGTGTGCTGATTTGGATGCTGGGCTCGCTCTGGCTACTGGTGAAACGGGATTGTTCACGACACAGGATGAGAACCAGGGGCAGTACTACTTCAGGATTAGAAAGGACACTTTTAGGTACAGGGTGTGCATAAATCGCCATTTTGCTGTTACAAGTTACATAGATAAAATTGTTTTTCCGGAGGAAAAGAATCGGTTGCTCTGGGAAAACTGGGCAGTGAAAGCAGTTTATTTAGCATTGCTTGCATGCCTCGGTTTTCAAATGCTGAGGAGCACCAGGAATAAAATTATCACTGTGCTGGACCCACGTGGTGTGTATAATCAGCTGTGAATTTATTTATTTCTATTTTAACTGCAGCTAGTCAGCATTTCTAAACCATAGCTAAACTCCAGCCTGGGTACAAACAAATCCCTCAAACTGAGCAGAATTGGAGCAGGCTAATAATGTTTAGATGTCATTTCTCAGAAATCCCAAGTCACTACGATGTATTTCTGTAATATAGTGGCAGGAGCAATGGAAATGCTGCTGCTGGTCAGACGGCAGCAGGGACCATGCTGCTGATTAGCTCTGCACTGAGCTAGGCAGTGCTGAAGCAATATTGAGAGAAACCAGGCCTGCTTGTACCTGCAAAACAAGTTGTTGCCATCAACAGTCAAACAGCAGCAGCTTTAGTACAGCACCAGGGTTTGAGAAAAATCATAATGTAGACAAGAATTTAGCTGTCTGAGTGAACCAGCAGGACAGTATGTGTATGGAGATAGTACTATGGGCGATAAAGCATAAGCCCTGATTTCCTTGGAAAAGCAGGGAATTAAAGCATGAAATTATACTGTACCAGCTAGTTTACAGTGGAAAATGTGTGCTGCTTCACTCTCAATCCCTATTTTTTTCATAGGGCTATTGCAATGAGAAGTAAAACAGCTGCTGTAAAGCCTAGCAAGTGACATGATTCCTGTGAACAGTTGTAAAAAAAACATTCAGGGATATTTATGAATGGAAAGCATTATAAACATAAAATACATTATAAACTGGTTTGTGTGGTTGAGCTATCATCAAGGCATCTTCCATTTAAGGTATTGCATAAAGATACTTGAAACCATTAAATTAAATTTTTCTCTCTATTCTTTCAGAGATTTTTATCATTTACATAGTGAGAAGACAGAATCCTATTTGAGGAGTTTCCATTTCAGCCCAGCATTCCTGTAGGTAGTCCCACTGAAGCTGGTGGCAGAGTTAGATTTAACTCTATAAATGATCACATCCTTGATAAGAAATAGTAGGGTGAGAGAAGCAAAAGAACGGGGAACAAAAACTGCTTTACTTGCAAGTGATAAAGAAGAATGTTTTTTACTTATTTCCTTACTGAACAATGTTCTTTTCTTTTTTAAGGTGCTTAAGATAACTAAGCTACTGTAAGCCATTATTGCGATTGTTTGTTCAGCACTCGAAGTATAATATGCATTTTACAGAACAAATAAGATAAATGCCCTTCCCTGTAGAGCTTGCAAGCTCAATTTTGTCACAGGTGAGAGCAACAACTAGAGGAGAGATCCATAAGGAAGAAACACAGGTATGCAAGGAGGCCTCTGCAATCCTCTCCGTTCCCCGAGACGTCGTCAGGAAGCGCGGTGCCCATGTGGTTACCTGCCGCAAGGGGGTCCTGCCTGTGCAGCTTCTCTCATTAATCATCTTGGCGTACATCTGCCCCCTGGGGGGATCTGACGGTTATAAGCAACAACTAGGTACAGGATCCCTTTATCTCTGCTCCTCGGCCAGTGCAGTTGATGCAAACAGTTCTCTTGCAGAGGGAAGGTTTGCGTGAAGGTAGGGTCATGCTCTGCTGGTCTCCTGGCCGCTCGCCAGCTGCCCATATGGTTGCCAGAATGCAGCATTAATTTTCCGAGGCAGCATGCATCTGATGTATAGTGCCGCGCTGTATAAATCAGCACGCTGTTGGAAGTTATAAATCCATAGATAAGACTGAAATTACTGAAGTAGCCCGTCTCGTGTGCATGAGTTTCTAGAGCAGAAGTGTCGGAGCTGTAATTTTGCGTAACGCAATGCAAAAGCTTATGTTAGAGCAACATTAACGTTGCAAACCTGGGCCATCAAGCTGCAGTCCTTACGTGGGTGACACACCCACTGAGGCAAACCAGCCGGAATGAGGATTGCAGCGTCGGACACTATAAACACAGGTGAGTCAGGGAGGGAAAAGAAGTGCTTCCTTGCGCCATTATCTCACCCCCGTGAACTGCACACACTGTGTACATCAAAGTATCAATTTCACAGCCTAATTGGTAAACAAACATAGTACACCTAGGCTACGTGGGAAGATTAATGCTGTGTGAGCAGTCTTTACTGTGTGTTTAGATCCCACTTTTCTTACTGTATGAATGTAGGAGCTTACATTTAATAACCTTGACCTCTTTAAAATAGAAGTAAGGGGGGGGAGTAGAGGGGAAAACAGGGCAAGTGTGGCAAGTTATGTAATTGGGTTTTAGAAATCTTTAGGTTTTCAGTTCAATTATCCTTGCTCTATTTTTAGGGAGAGGGAAGCACAAAACTGTATAAATGGCAGCTATCAATAAATGTATCTTACTTTTGGTTTATATATGGATAAATTACAAAAAACGTGGCAAAAATTCCCTTAAGGAAGGTGCTTAATTTTTGTTATTTATAGAAGATCTGTGCAAGTAATTTATTGGTAAACGCGTCTCGGGTCAAGATTTCTCAAGTTGTATTTGTACTAATAAAATAGACAGCGTAAGGGCCTTTCTCTAGCCCTACAGCCAGCTGACCGAGTGTGGCCACCTCCATGGTTTTCAATTGTTTTAGCTCTAAAACAGGGTGGCTGCATGCAGATTGCCTGCTGGAGTGATCGCTGCCTCGCGCTGACTCCTAGTCTGTGCCCAGGAGTTGTCTGTGAGCTATCCAGTTCATAGCCAGACTATGCTAACAATTTAACTTGCAGATGGTCGAGCACAAAGGAGTGGATCTGGATGCTGAAATGGTCCAGTGGACCATGTAGTAGCGGAGAAAGAGCCTGGAAGCTCTTCTGGCGCAGCTGGCTTCAAGGCAGGGTCCTCTGCCCAGACGGAGTGCTCAGGCGTACCCGTGTTTGTGGTTCAGAGCACACACAGCCTCCGTCCTGTCTTTACTCTTTGTGTGCTCTTTGACCCGCATCCAAGAAGGTGGATGAGGGTCTGACTGTCTTGCAGCACGTGAGCATTGTGTTGACTTCGGCGAGATGTATGTTTGTCTTCAGGTGAACGGCTCCTGGAAATCAGAAGCACGTGGGAAGAGGGTCAGGCCTCAGTTAGAGATTTGCGGTCCATGTCAGCCTAATACTGGAATCCTACTGGATTCATTCTCAAATGAATACTGAATGCTTTTCTGGAAAATGATTTTTATCCAGGGATAAAATGCTGTTCTCAATGGAAAAGTATTGAGAAGAAATTTAATGGCTGGTATATACATTAGATTATCAGATGATCTCTCCTGGCCTTATCCCATATAATTTAAAACTCAGTTAAAACAAAGTTCAGAGCTGCTGCAGGTACTTTCTGATAGTTTTTATTTTTAATCACAGATCTCTATTTTTAAGTATTTTCTCCCAAACTGCTGTGTTGTGAAAGAAGATTGGCCAATCGTGAGAAGAGAAAGGAAGAAACGGAGTCTATGTAAAATTGCCAAGTGGACAGCGTAAATAAACTGACATCCCCTGTCTCAAATTTAGCTAGTCTCTCTGTGGGATACAGCATTATTTGTAAAAATGGTAAATATGCTTAGATAGAAGTTCTGCATTTCTTCTAAGTTGAGGGTAGCTCTCCATTCAATGGTCCAAACTAGGCTATTAGTTACAACAATGTGTAATCACTTCAAGGTTCTTTGAGTAAGATGTAGTGGGTGTTTGGTCTTGTAATTAACCCACTGCCATTGGCCACGCATTCTCTCCACCCTGTAATTACTTGACTAAAAAAATAATGCCATTCAAAGCATACATTGTATAGAAAATTAAAAGAGCATTCATTTTAATCTGCTTTCACACATGATGATTACAACTTGCACGTACCTTTCACATATGAACAGGAGTTGTTTGGCCACATCTGAGCAGTTTTTGTTAGAAAAGTTTTGATTAGGAAGCAAACTGGGTCAGCATGCCATTGGCTTTTTGTTTTTATTTCACTGTTTTAGAACCAATCCAAAAGTACTGAAAGATTTTAATGTAAAAATATCTTACCACTGAGCTAAGAATGTAATAGATATTCAGTTATTTGCTCCAACAATTGCTGTTCTTTTAAATCATATAACATGCGTAAGTCCTGTACATGAAGAGCTTTAGCCTCAAAACCAAATACTTCAGGAAGCTTATAAATGAAAACATTGGTGTAAACCTTGAAATGAAAGTGCCTGCTTAGCAAAAAAGGCCAGTCCTTCCCTCAGCAAGTTTTCCTTAGTGGTGCTGCTGCGTTCTTGAGGTCTTTGTCCAGAACAAGTACAGAATAGAAATGGGGTTTGTATGTACAAATGAAAGACAAGAGAAAGAATCAGGGAACTCCTGTAGAAACCTGCAATGGGATTTATTTTATCTAACCTGAATTGTCTAAAAGTCAGACTGGTAGGGTGAGTGTAGACTCCCTCTATAGGTAGTGGAAATAAGCAGCCATTTCCAGAAGGCAGTGGACACCTATCTTGTGACGGGGTTAAACCCTAACTTTTAGATGGCTATGAAGAGGTGAGATGGATCCTTCCTTGAGTGTAATGCTGCCATCCCTCAGCTTCTTCAAAGTTTCCGTCTTTTGATTGTGGCATGGCCTTCACTTCCAAGCCCACCAGTGCTTTAGCCAATGATGCCATTTTTGTATCAGGCATGATACAGCTGTGTTGGTCATCTCATTATACGAAGATGATAAGTCTCTCCACTTGTGTTAAACGAAATGCATCAAACTCAATGAAGGACCTGTGTTTCAGTTTATGGATGTCACAGCTCAGTCTCACCCAACTGGGTAAAGAAGGGAATAGCTGCAGGGGGGGCATATTAGGGAGTATATTTACATTGCAGAACACAAAATAGAGATATTTGGGGAACATTTAAAAGCATGTCCTTTTCAGCTGGCTAAACTTGTCCATGTGAAATTCTCTCCTGCCTCCCCTCCTGGACAGCAAGCTGGGATGTCTGTGCTCAACACCACGTCTGCCAGCATAGGAATACTCAATAATTGCACTTCGAAGTAACTGAGCCCTGACTTTTCTCTGTGAGCCCAACCTTTAATACCAGGTTGTGCATCTTTTCCTCAAACACCCTCACCTTTAATGCCATGCCACTCCTTGATTGTGGGAAGAGACACAGCTGAAAATACAAAGGTAGTTCCTTCAGATCCTTCTTACTTCACTACAGTCATGAAGCTTGGGAGCTACTAGCCTGTGGATAAGGTGCTTGGTGTGCTGTGACCTCTGCTTGTTATGCTAACCACAAGCCTCATGTTTTTACTGTGTTTTCCGCATCTTTCCCCTTTTCATCTGGCCATTATATTCCTTTCCTCCTTACTGTGTTTCAATATGTGCTGGGATTTGCATATTAGTGTGAGGCAGGGATCATCCTCTTGTGCGTGTGTGCAGCAGTTAGCACAGCTCAAAATGGTAGGGGCAAGCTGCATCACCAGGTGATAAATATTAAAGCTTGCTGGAAAGCAAGTGTGACTACCAGGCCCTGGTACAATAATCGTCAGCATTTTGTACCCTTGGCTCCTTCTCCTAGGAGTGCAGTTTTGTACAACAACAGGGAATGGAAAAAACAGGCCATCTCCTGGCAGTACGGGCAGGCTGACACAATGGCAGCTAGAGCTTGGTGTTAATGACCCTGTCATGCACAACATACAGCATCACAGGTAATTTAAGGAATGTGTAAGGGTGTTGTGATGTAGTGTTACCCAGCAAGGCACTGTGGGATCTATTTTAGCAAATCCTAAAGACGGCATACCCTACCTTGTAAGCTCCTTCAGGGTAAACACCTCCCAGACAAGCTTTCCCTTATGTAGTTTTTCTAAGTGCAAAATTTGTCCTCACATTGTTTTCACATTGTGAAAGTGCATTTAGATATTACCAAACAAAAAACCCCCAAACTATAAGCAGTTTGGTCATAGATCTGACATAAACAAAGTACAGTTTCCAAAGTATGTATCCCAAGGAAGGTTACCCAGATCCAGCACTGCAGGCCAATCAAATGAGAAACCAAGAATTAAAAGATCATTGTAGACAAAGATTATGGAGTGTAGCGCTCTGGTTGAAGGATCTCCTGAATCATGTTACTTCTATGTTTCAATACGGGAAGATTGCTGCTTTCACTCCTGACTAAAGTTAGAAACACACGCACAGAAATAGGCACCTAGATTAATGACCTGTTTTCCAAAATGCTGTAAATTCCCAGCCATCAAAGGCACCTTTGAATCTTCACTTACAAATTTAGACCACGAGGCATGAGAGATGTTCCCTTTGCCTCCCAATAGCTCTGATCCCAATATGGGAATACAGTAGAAAGGCTCCACAAAAGAACTTTGCCCAATGTGGTTATGGCAGATGGATGTAAACTGCTGAATGTGATGGATCACTGGAGTCCAGAGGCGCTGCTCTGAAGCTGGGGTGGGATGCCGGGCTGGGGGTTTGCTCTGCCGGGGGGCTCTGCTGGCTCAGCCCTGGCCCTGGAGCATGGAGGAGATCAGCCACTCTGGGCAATGTATTTACATGGGGCTGCAGGGACCGCTTTGGGTATCGCAAGTGAGGACATCGTGGCAGCAGGGAGCTTGGCAAACCTCACCACACACGCTGCAGAATCAAGGGTTTTCACCCTGGTGGGGCTCTCCGCCAGCAGGGTGATGCTGCCAGCAGCGTTTTAAAGCTAGAGTAGGGTCCCAAGGCACAGGTCCCTCAGCTTGAGTAGGGTGTTTTGACATCCTCAGCCTATGCTGGATTTCCTTGAGGTTATTGACCCTAATCTGACCATCAGAATTACCATCATGTGAGAAGGCAGCATGGTGAGATTACGGCTCCTTCTCTGTGTAACTTTTGATTGACAGGGGGCTAAGAAAACCTCATCTGCGAAGGAGACATAATATAAAAAGCCCTGCTGCAGGCACCAGCCGTGACACAAGTGCCCCGGTGCAGAGGGAGCAATGGAAAGATTCATCTGTGTTCCAGTAGATGATGAGGCAGAATCAACAGCAGATCTGGTCTGGCTTGTTTAATCAAACATTAGAATTTAATTCAGCCGGTCTTTGGATTAATTCAGTGACTTATATTTGGTGAAGTCCCATCTTTCATAAAGACTTGAACTGAAGATGGCAAGAGACAAGAGGATAAAGAACCTCACAGGGTTTGTTCCAGCCGTTAATCATCCTCACTGCTAAAAGCTGTGTCATATTCAATGTGTCCGAATGCAACTTCCAGGCACTAGCTCTTGTCACGCTTCTCGGTTTCGTTCAATAGCCCTTTGGTACTTTCATATTTTCTCCCTTTTAAGACACTCATATCTTACCTGCTGGTTTCTAAAGATGCCACTTTATCTTCTTTTTAACTAGGCAAACAGATAACCCTCTCTCTCACTGTAACACACTTCCTAGCTTGGAAGAAAGCATTAAGGCTGTTCACTGCACCTGCAAGCGTACCTTGACTTTTCTGAAAGGGGATACTAGCGTCCAGCAAAACAACAATTCGACTTTCTGGCTGTAGGAGTTGGAGCACTCACCAAGTTCTTCAGGGCCTCCTGGCACAAATGTTAGCTCTGCATAAATCAGGCTGTACTTCTCGTATCAAGTTCTTCCTGAACCTTTGGGCTGTATTCAGTTGTTTCAATTTAGAGTACAGAGCATTACCAGATTAATTTTTTAAAAGTACATATTAAGATAACATTCCTTCATGTACACAGTAGCATTCTTTCGAGCCATACATCTTTTTAACAAATGTAAAATGTTTTAAGGAGTAACTGTTTAAATTCTATCTGCAGTAATACAACTAATTTAATTCCTTAAAATGAGGCTTTTTAATGTCTGGAAGTGCAAAGATCTTCTAAACACTCACGAATCTCTCTCAATGGAAATAAATATATATATCCAACGCTTTTTTTTGTTGTTGTTGTTGTTTTCCCATGTCAAGCTTTTAGGCCAAGAAGTGGTGTGTTAAGTAACATCAGGGATGGTCTAAAGCTCAGTCCTAATGATCTGATGGGTTGCTTATAGAGAAAATGCTAATAGAACCTTAAGGAAAGCAGTGGTGGTTGTTTTCAGTGAATCACAGGTTGCCTGCAATGGCTCTGAAGACTCTGTGTATATATATGTATATATAATAACTCTTCTTTTGTTAAGGATTATAGACTGTTCTATTACTTGTTAAACAGAGTAGAAGCATTACTGCAGATCAGAGAGGACTGTCATTGGTAAAAATTCCTGCAATCCATAGCTTTGCTCAATGGCCAGTTTTGGGGTTTCTGTCTCAGACCAAGCTGCAGCACATAAACTTCAAGAAGGAGAAAAAATGTGCAGGGATATGAAATGTGCTTTCAGAAATATTTACAAGGTCTTCCAAAGTCCTACTTATTTGCATTTGTCCCTGGAAAGCAGATATACCAGTGTTACAGCCCTCAGCCTTTCAGCAAGGGTAAGAAATTGAAACAGATTTAAAGAAAATAATAATTTAATACTGTCATATACAAATAAAGTCTTGAGCTCAAAGGGCTCCATTAGACTGACCAGAGAAAAAAAAAAAGTCTTCAGAAACTATTATTCCTTTCAAATATAATTATTTTCCTTAAGGAACATCTTAGACTGACTTCCCAGCCTTGCTGTGATATCTGTACAGCAGCCTGTTGGATTAACTGTACAGGAGATTTAAAAGGGTTATTCCAGGTTTCACACCAGTGCTGGAAAAATAAAATTACACCAGACCCAAACTGAATTAAGTAGTTAAGAGCCCAGCCTAACACATTAAAATGACCTTCTCACTACTGATTTAATGCTTTTCAAGCAAAGCCATGATCCTTAGCCACTGATGTAAATGGATTTGCTATTGACTGTAGCAAAAACAAAATCGAGGTTTGTGGTTCAAGACTTTTTGTAAAGGGATTTGGCACACTTAATGCACAGTGATAAAACAAAAGCAGCATTGAACGTGCAATAGATACACAGAGAAAGGACAAGAGTAGAATTAAATAAAAGGCTGTCCATTTTAGAAGAAAGTCCCCCTTCCCACTCTACCTTTTCCATTTTTCCTGTTCTGTTTTCTTCCTTCCTTTCTTCTTCTTTTCCTTTTCTTTCATTTCGTTTCTTTTCCTTGCCTTCCTTTGCCTTGCCTTACCCATTCTAGAAGGCGGTTATATATTTGCTGAGTTCCTCTTTACTAAGAATATAACTCAGCTCATGCGAATTTATGCATATGCTTACACATCTTTCCTGACTACAGATATTTAGGTGAAGTCAGGCCTTAATTAGAATCTTCAAGGATTTCTCCAGCTGATAACAAGATGTTCACAGAGGCTGTGTTTACCATGGGAAAGCCACACTCACTGCTGCTTCTGTGTTGTTAAAAAGAGAGGCTCTCATGGAGGGCACTTCAGGGCAGGATCCTTACCTTGCTGTTGTGAATCTGCCCTTGGAAATGCTTCTCTTCTTTAATTTTGGAGCAATGACAGGAAATCCTTTCCATACCACAAGGCGAGGGGCTTTGGTCACCGTTTCTGCTGTCCAGGCGGGTGCCTGGCTCTGCCCTCCACGGGGCTGGAAGGCAGGAGTGGGCAGAAGAGCCCGGCGCAGGGCAGGGGAGCAGGTGACGTGCCTTAGGCTCACTGCTACTGTGGCCCTGGAAGCTGAGGGCGACACGCTTCCCCAGAGTAATGTCAGACACAGCAAATATCCCTTCCATGGCCCTTCCTAAGGAGAGAGTTAAATCTGAGGTTGACAAGTCCATCACTTTTATCATACTAAGTTTTCTTTAAGGGTAAGCACGGCACACGCATGCGTAAGCAATGAGAAAGGGGAGAAGACACAGCCGTGTGTACCGGAGACTTGTGTTGTGCTGTAGCAGACCTTCCATCGCTTGGTGTTTTCATGGCTGCGCCCCAGTCTACCCTGCTTTGGCACCCACTTTGTTCCTGTGCCTAAGTACCTAATGACACTGTGTTCCTGACCAAATGCCTGTGCTGCTCCTTAGGCAGGGCAGAAGGAAATTCGCCTGCCGCAGAGGGAGATCCTGTCTGATGAAATTTGAATATCCAAGTCAGGCAGACAAGTTCTCTTGTGGGAATACTCCTCTCCTCTGACATGCCCGACCGGTGAGTTTGCCTACGTTTTTGCAACTGCCGTACCTCAAAGACTGGCATATAAACCTGCCGCATGAGAAGGTTCAGTATCCACTGACTACTGAGTCTCTCTGGAGCTGGAGAAGGAGTCAGATCATGATCTCAGTCTGATTTTCTCTTTGACAGAGCTTTTCAAAATCATGAGCAAGCCTAATAGCTGCTTATGAAAATTAAGGTATGAAAATTAATCATAATGTGCATCACCTCTTCTCATCCAGCTATCAAAACTGGGAGTGAACTTAGAAACTCCCATTTTACAGAGAAGGAAGCAGATGTTGAGTGAATCAATGAAGCAGAAAGAGGAGGAAAGCTCCTGACTCCTCCTCCCTACCTGCTCACCCAGCACACCTCCCATGGGTACCTGTCATACTGCTCTTGGCTGTAATTTGTGAGAGGCGTTAGTAAATGCAGCTATTCTTAGCTGTCCCTGGGTAGAGCCCAGGGATGCCACCCCAGGCTGAATACCTGTCAACTACCTGAGATATGTCCAGGGACCTAGGCAAGCGCTGGTCCTAATGGCTCCCATACCTCAGGGACTGTGGAGAGGGTGGGAGGGAGGTGCAAATGCATTTTCCATACTCAGCAGCATCAGCAGCAGCCTCAGCATGCCACCTGCCTGTCTGTCATCAGAGTCTCCCAAAAAGGACTGTGAATGAGGACCTCCCCACTCACAATCTGTTCCCAAGGCATACTACTCGCAGGTGAAGAGTTTTGTTATAGAGGGAGGTCAACGAGAGAGTGCGTTTGAACCTCAGCAGCAGAGGCTCCGCTTGCACCTTTCTCAGATTAAGAAGGCGGCAGGAATCCACCACTCTGTTGTGACTTACTCAGTAAAAGTTGTGTTACAATCCAAGAAAAAAAGGTCTGATTTAAGCACCAGGCAGAGATGAAATCCTAGAAGTTCAGGCTACACCTGAGGGATGAGTGCTAAAAGATGTCTGGGAGAGGAGCTAGTAGCAAAGTCCACAATGTGCCAGCAAGAATAGATTGCAGGATTCAGAGAAAGTTTTAAGGGTTACTCAGATTATATACTCATGTATGTCAGCAGTGCTGGCAATTTGCCTTCTGCATAGTGGCAGTGGATATCAGCTTAAATCCACTTTATAGCTCCCTACAAAAAGAGGGCATTTTCTTAAAGAGCTTTAAAAAAAAACACAACGCAAACTCAATACAAATTGACCTGTTCTTTAGACAGGAAGAAATCAGCCCATTATTTTGTTACTAAGTTCAATAAAAATAATTACTTTACCAATATGTAATAGTACCCTGACTGTAGCTATGGGATAAGCAAAACCTTAGTCATAAGGATGAGAACTGGAAGAAGTCTGCAGCAGCAGAGAGGCAATTTTAACAGTTCTGTGTTTGATTGCCATGGAGAATTTCATATGTCAGTCACATCTCCTAAACAAAAAATTTCTGCAGTCCCATGGAAAATAGTATCTATACAGATAGACTCATTGACTTGCTTTCACCCAAGCTTGTTTTGATACAAGGAGATAAATACATTAGTTGTTTTATGAGGTTTTTTTTAATTCAGATTTTTAGCTGGCACAAGTCAGTGCATCTTCAGTGATTCAGGTCTGAATTGCATTCACACGGAAGTCAAGGGAATGCACTATAGTGGAGCTAAACTGATTTACCTTTGCAGAAAATCTGGTGAATTTTTTAAAGTCTCTTTTGTAGAGATACAAATACAGTGTAAAGTGAGTGTGAAATCATGGATATGTAAGAATTTTAACATTTGTCTGTAATGCATATGTATGTGGCTATGTAGCTAAAAATATGTGAATACGTTTTACTCCCACTATTTGTCATGGTATTAATGTAAGGGAATAAAACTGAGTGACCCAAAGTCCACTCATTCCTTACAACTGCCACTCCTGGTGCCACTGCATCTGTGGGTAAAGGTGGGTCCTCGCACAATACTCATGTTCCCTCTGTATTGTTACAGGAATTTTAGCTCAGCTAGGTGTGGACGATCACGTAGACATGACCACCAGCTCCAGCCATTGTCCATCAGCCCAGGCTTCCCTCCATTGTCAGAGCCTCCCGGGGTACCAGGCCCCTGGAGTATCAAATAACCCATCCCCAAGCCTTCTGGTATGCAGGAGAATGGGCAGGGTGACTGGAGCCGCAAAAGATGAGAGGAAGAAGAAACATAATTTTAAAGAATAAAGAATTAAAAGTAGGACAAGAATTTGTACAGGCAAGACATGCAAAGTAAAGCATGTAGACCAAAGAGGCATGAACAGATAAAACTGCGTCAGGACAGAGACCAAATAAAAAAGAATAGTTTCTAAGTGGTTGTAGGGGAAGACTTCCGCCCAAATCCAGGTATCGTAGCTTTGAAACTGCCTCTGAGTTATAGCTCTTTGTGGTGCCTCTCTGTTAATCTACCCCTGCAGCCTGCAGAGTTGGTCCTTCTCAGCATTGGCAGTTTCTGAGCAGATTTTTCTGTTTACTCTTTTCTTCTTATTGTGGATAAATGATGAAATCTTCCCCCTCAGAGAGTCAGTGACGGGAGCAGTTTCACTGTAAGAGTACCTGTGGCACAGTAGTACTGCCAGCAGCATGAATTAGCTCTGCTTTTCAGGACATACAAAGAATAAGTTGTCATTTATGCTTCTATGCCCTTCTAAGAGTCGTCACAGGTGCAATGTTTTCTGTCTCGTTAATCACCTTCACCAGCACAATGTTTATTTTCTTCTGTTGACATTGACTTCGGACAAAAGGTGGCTTGCTGTGGCAGACAAAGGCAGTATCCTAGGAAAGAATGATGTAAATGTCTACGTGGATTCATACAAATAATAGTTTCTACTGTCAGTGGTATTGGGAGATGGTTACATTTCCATGAATGTAGCTCCTAGTGGAAATACCACAATGGAAGAAACTTCTGCAGCATTTGCTATGTATTTCAACCATTCTCTGCGATCAACAACAGGGAGCTGTGAAGCCCAGACTTAAACTACACAGGAAGAGCACTTTAAGGAATGCAAATCTGGTGTATACAGTTTAGTGCTTTACATGAATTTCACTCCTGGATGGCTTTAAAATAGCTTTTCTCTTGCAAGATGAAATTTCCAGTTGACAAACAGCTTGACTTGGAGCCCATTTGTGTGCTAGGAAAATATTGTATATCAGCTGTTTTTGAGAAAAAACTCACCATAGTGGAACTTATCTTTTAGAATAACCATGCAAAATATCGCTGATGGGCAAATGCTTGGTGATTAATGTTTATCACGGTTCCTTTTTAAGTAGTGACTTCTATTTTTATGCTGAACTTTCTCTGAATTGGTGACACAATGTTATCTCAAGACCTTTCAGCCAGATAAGACCATGCCAGTTTCCTTAAAAATGGTCTTCTGTCTATGAAGTTTGTATATATTTGGGGTAGGGAGGCACTGTGGGAAGCAAAACACTGACTGTATTTAAATTACTTTTTAAAGTAGAATTCTTAAAAGTTGATGTTAGTTAGGGAGTTGACCTGAAAGTTTTTGGTAACTTGCATAACATTGAGATAGGCCTCATACCAGATTTGTCCAAAGACTTTGGACAGATGCTCTGGAAAGCAAAAAGAACCAGCCCAAAAAAGGACAAGGAAAATTAATGTTCTAAAATCTCTGTGACCATCCACCTTGGGCAGAGAAAAGTCACAGCAGTAAAAAGTACCCCCTACCAACACGTGACTCGTCATCTTGAACGGAGCAAAAGTCTGTTCAAGAGATGTGATACCCAGCAGATCACCATCTGGCTTATTGGCTGCAGTCCTAGGTTTTACTTTGTACAAATCCAGAAACCTTAAAGAGCTGATATGTTTTCAGACTCTGGCTACCTTCAGAAATTTCTTCTTTTTTTTTTTTTTTTTCTCCTATGCTGTGAAATGCTGTGGTCTTTTTATGTTCCTTAATCCTATGCGCGAAAGCAGGCATATTGGACACATGGGTATGAGCACGTGTAGAGTCAATCTAGAGAAGGCTTTACTATTCAAATAATATTTTATAAAATTGTTTATTAGAGTGTATTTTATGTTTAAAAGTCTGAAAAGAACAGTTGTCTACAATTCTTGGTAAATAAAGTTTTCAAACTTCTTATCAAATTGAGAAGCATCTCTGCGGGTGGAGGAGAGAAATGTAACAACTAGATTTTCAAGGTTGCCAATATGATTTACAAAACCACTAGCGCAGGCTGTCTGTTTAAGTACTCAGCCATTCAGCGACATAATTCTAAGAAGAAAGCTTTAATAATCATCCCTGAGACAATCAGATTGTCAGATGGTAGTTTTATTTCAGCACAAAGAAGGTTAACATTTTCAATCACCACTTGACAG
The DNA here is from genome assembly GCA_002844005.1 of Limosa lapponica baueri. Taxonomy (NCBI): domain Eukaryota; kingdom Metazoa; phylum Chordata; class Aves; order Charadriiformes; family Scolopacidae; genus Limosa; species Limosa lapponica. The sequence continues at coordinate 95,002 of KZ506105.1, forward strand.
GTTTTGGTAAAATTCTTCAGCTGTACTTTCTAAACAGAGGACATACATCTTCTTAGATTCTTTTTAAAATGCGTAAGGACTGATTATTTTCTAAGTAATTTGCCTAAATTCCTATATAATATTGAGGTTCATCTGACTTTGGTATGACAGTTGTAATTAATTCTCAGTTAATTATATGAATCACATTATAACAATATTTAATTTTATCATTTAAGTGTTTGAATTAATGAATAGAGTAGATACTGAGCTTCATTTCTTGCAACACTCGGGACCTATAAGGCTGTCAGCTGGTCAGCTTTAACGACCAGCTTTCCTGATCCCCATCCCATTTCCTAGGACTTTCCCACCTACTGAGTTGGGCTGATTGAACCTTGTTGTCATTTTAAAGCTGACTAGAACAGCAAAAAGCTCTGATTTAAAATATTTAAATTTAAAATATTCTGCATTAAACTGAAGTTTGTCCAAAGTGCTCAGGAACAGACTGAAACTGAACCTAAGACTGCAGACAGACAAGTCATATCCAACCCACCAGTGGTTGAAGGCAGCATCCCAGCTCTCTGTTCGTGTGTCCATTAGCATGGCAGTGAAATCACTGGGGACCAACATGGATGGATGGGGTTGGCTTAGCTGCTTACCTTGGCATGACTCATGAAGCTTCTTCCTCACTGCTTTTGCTGTCATTTGCCATGCAAATGCCCAAGCTGCTCATGCAGCAGCCCCTCCGCTGCTATCTTTCACCATGGGATGTCTTGAGCAAACCGAAATTGGTGAGGGTTTGCTTTTTACTGCGCAATTGGAAATTACAGAAGCTCAGACCTGATCCATGAATAGCACGGGCCCAGATACAGCAGGCATGGGGAAGACATCTACAGCATCATTGTTTCAGGCGTCATTCCCCAGGGCAGTCCACCCATAAACCAGAGGCTGAGGACTGTTGTCTTGACTCTGCTGTGGGAATGGTGATGGCTGGCAGAGAGGTGGCAAGAAACAGGGTAAGAAACTCTCCCAGTGAGTTGTGAGGTGAACCAAAGATCTCAATCTTAACCTGAAGAGAGTCTACAGGTAAGTCTGCAGCTGCTGGATTAAAAGAAAAAGACGCTGTATGGTGGGGGAGCCTTCGTGCAGACCACCCGTCCCCTAAAGCAAATGAGCTGGGACAGTTTCCTCTTGCTTGCCCAGGCAGAGCAACGTGTGACCACCAGCACATCTGTGTTTGGTGGCCTCAGCTCCTACAGGGTGATGTAGTACAGGGCTAGACTAGATCCAACAAGAGTTCAGGTGGCTAAAACCAGGGTGTTGCATGTTTCCTTGTGTATAAATCAAAGTTGAGGGGCTTGATTGCCTAGAGAGAGCATGGAATAGGGTCAGTGACTCAGAATAGGATGCAGATAGACCACATGCTGAATGAGGTGGTGCCCAACATCAGTGTGCTACTGCCAAGTGTCCCCATAGAGAAACACTGGATGCAGCTGCCTTTGCATATTCTTTCAAAAACATCACTGTGCTTGCTCCTTGTATCTAGATGTTGATGGAGAGTGTGCATCTCTCGTGTACAATAAATTACTGGTTACGAAAACTATGAAAAGACAGAAGTCTTCACACAGCCAAGGGCTTGCAAGCACAAAACCAATGTACTGCATTCTGCTTCAAAGAAAATTGCTCAGTACTTTTGCATTGGTATGCTATTATGTCAAAAACTTGTAATTTGGGATGTGAGTACGCAAGTATTCATTTGATTTTATATCTTTGTGCTAATTTCTGGGATGAAGACTAGGGGAGTGCTTTTGGCCCGCTTTATGAATTCTGAATACCATCTGTATTCCAAAATATCTAAACATGGACTGTTCATTAGATGCACTAAGAAAGTGTCAGTATTTTACAGAAATTGTTGCATGTATTTCACTGAAGTGACAGGCAGAGCACACTCCTTTTTTTTGGTCCCCATATGTCAGCTGCTTTGAGCAGCAGGGGGGACTAGAAGGTTCCCAGAGGTTCCTTCCAGCCTCAACTGTTCTGTGATTCTGAGACTTGGTGATTTTATGCATAAAACACTGGCTGAGAGAAATGCTGTTTTTCCGTTACGTTTCATTTTGGCCTTAATCCGTTTGAACAACTGGATTTGCTTCTGAATTCACAGCAAAATGAAGATGCCGATATAAAAAGAAACACAGACAGGATGCTTTCACGAATTCTGAGAAGGGTGGAAATGAGAGAAATCACAGATGCATCACTTTCACCAAAAGGGGAAGTAAAAACCACAGGGGAAACCATCAAAACCAACTGTGTCACGTCTTTCTGTATGTAATTGTTAGCTCTCTTATAGTGAGTAGATGGCACAACATCTATTTCATCTGATTACCTGTTGGAAAACAGCTGTCAAATACAAACATGCAGAAAACATCTTTTGTTTATGCCAGTTGTGTCTTCTCTCCTGTTCAAAGCCTAAATTCTACCAGTTTGACTTAAAAAAAAAAAAAGGAATTATCTTTTTCAGTGAAAGGAAGATAAAAATTAAGATAAAGGAAAGGTAATTTAAAACACCTTTGTATCACATCTCAATTTGTCCATATGTCTCTGCTCTTTGGAGAATTTTGCATCTCCCCCCTAATGTTAAATAACAGGAATGATGAATCACGTCTTGATCAAGTCTAATTCGTCAGAACTGAGAGTCTGAAACTGAAATTCGTATTGTGGTATCTTCTGAGCTCCGTTTCAAAGATGAGGTTTCAGTTCCCTCGTTACCCTTTGCCAGCTGCTCACGGAGGGATGACGGCCACATTCATCAGCGATGCACCGGCGCCTGTGGGGTCCATCCGGCAGCAGCCACCCGCATTGGCCCCTCCACTCGAACCAGCGGGACCTGCCGGGTTTGAGCAGCCCTTTGGGGACTCTGCTGTCCCCTCCTGTGTCGGGAGCCCTTGTGCACCGGGGAGATGCAGGGATCAGTGCAGGGAGGCTTTGCTCTTCCCCTGCTGCTCACGCACCACATCAGCACCTGCCCTGGGGTCTCTTGCAGTTTTCCCTCTTGCACATCCTTCTTTTCAACAGCCTCCCCGTGCCATTTCTTCATTAGACGTAATTTGTCCAGCAAATGAACTGTGCTTTTTGTGGCATGCGCTAGGTGGGGAGGAACAACTTCAGTTTTTTCATCTACAAATATGACCAAAGCATTGTCTTGCAGCTGCATGTTAACACATGCAGAGCCCACAGCCAGAGAAAAGTTCTCCACTGTCTCATTGGTCACCTGCAGATACTTGCTTGAGGCCTCTGAACTTGTTGCCTCACCTGGAACTGCCATCTTTAAGCTTCTGCAAGAGAAGGGAATCTCAATCTGGTCTACTTTGATCATGGGTCAAAAGGAGGAGTAAAATGTGTGTGAGTTTGGGTTAGGAGCACTCCACATACTGTCTGCACCATCGCCACACTGCACAGGTCAGGGATCAAAGACCTGACCTTGCTGCTTCAGATAAGGGCATATGAACAGGGAAGGGGGTTAGATCTGCATACCTGTGGTCAGAACATGGTCTTCTGAAAAGGTGCCATCGCAGTCACAGGGATGGTATGGATGAAGAAGCGCTGCACTGAGAGATGAATGCATCCAGGAGGAGGAACAGCTTAGATAGAAATCTGCCAGTCCTTTTAATGTGGCATCCATATAGCACTTCTTATCGACACGTCTCAAAGTGCTTCCCCGTCTTTGATTCCAGATCCTTGTCTGCTCTTTTTTTTCACACCTTGCTATCAACCCTCCAGTAAAGGATGAGCTACACTATGATGATTTCAAAACACAGACTATTTTTAAAGGTTCAGATTGGAGAGCAGTAGATCTCCTTCTAAGACACACAGGAGCACAAGGTTTGGAGTTATTAAAACAAACTTTTTAAAAATTATTTTCATTGAGTGTTCTGAGTGTCCCTGATAGCCTTCCTTTGAGGTCTGTAATGTGACTGGGCCTGGGTGGGAGCCAGAAGGGAGGACTGAGGGTATCTCAGGCAGTTGCCTGCGCCCTTCCTCCTGCCTGTGAAACAGCATCCATGCAGCGCGTTGCTGCAGTGCTGGCCACCTCCTGAGCACGCCTGGGAGAGGGAAGGCAGGCGAGGAGGTGCACAAACCTCCCTGGTGCTGCTCCATGAAATGCATATGGTTCTGGGTTGTACTTGAACACGCTGTTCCCAGCGTCCCCCTCTCAGGCTTTGGCTCTTGATAGCTGTATCCTGCTGTGCAGAGGTTCCTCTTTCCATAGGCTGATGAGCTGAAGGCAGATGTGTTCTCAGGCCGCAGTCTGAGTGGACTTGTGTCAAGTGCAGCAGGACGTGCTGAAGGCTTACGGCTCTCAGTCGGTGCAGTGGGTGTCCACCAGCATGCTGCTGCCCACAGTCCCACTGGCTGTCACCCGCTGAGGTCACAGGTGTGCACCATCACCACGCAGAAGAACCTGTTCACACACACCAGCAAGAGGATCACTACCCAATAGACAAGATGCCTGCTTATTTTTTTCCCTACAAAAAACATTCACAGGGGCTTGTGCCCCTACACTGGTAACCACAGTGCAGATCAGCAAAAGGGTTGCTGAAAACACTACCACCCCAAAGCACAGGTGCTGGCTCTCTTATTCCTTGTACTGTAGGAAAGCCTGCTTTTAACTCTTGCCTCTTCTCACTCACATCTCCTTCATCTGGAGCACTGTGACCTGCACACCTCCTGAGCAGCCCCCAAGGACTGTGTGTCACTCACATGTGGGCTCAGGTCCTTGTGGTCCCCTGGGCTGTGCTCAGTGCAAGCCCTTCTGTTGCTCCTCCTGGGAGCTGCTGAGGGCACGAGGGGTAGGGGGTGAGGAGAGGCACTCCCCAGAACAGAGGAAAGAGGGCAAAAACTGATGGCAGTGAGAAGGGAGACTGTGGCAGGCACAAGTTTCACCAAGACCATGTCAAAAAACAGGTCGTGATGTAGGAGAGCAGGGGGCTAACAGGAGGAAAAGGAGAGACACTGGCAGATGGAGAGATTGGGGAGCAGGGAACAAGGGGAGGGCAAAAAGGACAGGAGAGGGAAAGAGAAAAGCTGGTGAAAGGAAGATAACAATAAATAGTAATATAAAATAAGTAAATGGTAATTAATACCAATCTGCTCGGGGTACTGGGCAAAGTATGATAAACTTGCAATCAATTAATGGCAGTGAACAAGCTATATATTACAGTCAGCCAGCCAGCACACAACCAATCAATAGCAATGCAGAATTGGATGAGGGGGGATAATGCTAACAACAGACGGTTAATACATGCATTGCTCTCTTGGTGGGATGCTCCTAGAAGGACCGTAGACCTGCATGCGTCTGGAAGTCACGGACACACAAGAGGAAACGTGCTGACAGAGTACTTCTGCACATCAAAGAGGTGTAGAACCGGAATGGCTGTCGGGATCCTCATAGAGATTCTCTATTAGATTTGAGATGAACTTTGAATTCGTGCCACGCCTTGAAGAGGAAGACAGAGAGAAGCTCATACAGTTTTCTCCATCCGGAAAATATTGGCAAGTGAGAGGCTGGAGCACTTTGTGGCACAGGGGTAGCTCTGATGAATGGCTGGGTTGTAGCTGGAATTTAGAGACTCTGCTCCACCCTCCCAGTACATCTGCAGAGAATTGCAGCTACCTTTTTTACTACTCCTGCCCACAAAATAAGTTCAGATCTTCCCTATAAAATCAATCAAACTGACAGTGGCCAAGAAAGCACAGCCTAAATTTCCCTGTAACCCCATTATCCCTCCACCTTTCCCCTAAAAGTGCTGCCATGCATTCTCCAGGACTATTTCTGAGTTTGGATCTAGGAGTCCCTTGTAGCACACAGAGAGGTCATAATTACTCTGAGATGAAATATCTGTTGATCAAGTTAAAATACAGGTCATCATTAATACAAGAAAAATTACAAAATTGTCTGCAGAAACTTTTTTTAGTCACAAATTTTACTCAGAGGGCCTGTCCTGAGTGCCTACGTCTTTGAAAAGAACGATGACATCCTGTCCCATTTTAGCTTTAATCTGTAACTCCGCTGGATTCCTGCCATGCTCCTGGAAGCGTGCTAGGTGGCATATGCGTGTCTGTTGCGCTATCTCCCAAAATGTGTCAAAAAGACACACATTTTATAGAACATGCCAATAGCAACCCTGCATCCTCTGCCATCCTATCCTCCTCCCAGCCAGCCCTTTCATGCTGTTGGGTTTGCCTGCTGCCTTCACCACAGTACCAGCCCTGAGGCAGGCACCTGAGCACAGCTCACCCACCTCCTCCCACCCCTCTCTGCACCGAGCCTTGCCAGATGTACCCTGCCCCATCACGAATGAAGAAGGGATGGGATATTTTATCAAAGAAGAGGAGGAAAACTCAATCTGATGAGCAATTTGCCATACGAGCCATAACACATGGCAGTGTCCTGAGGAAGAGCAAACCTCTGCAGAAGGGAGCAGCAGCAGTCTTCTCACAGCGTGCTTTCCTTGCAATGACCTATTCCAGCTCATCCAGATGATGGGGTGAGTGAAGGCTAGCTTGAGCTTTTCTTGTGTGCCGTTCACATTGCATGGCTCCTTCGCATCATGTGCGTGCTCGCAGGAGTGCTTGTCTTTAGCTTGTTGCCTTCTGAAGTGCTGAGAAACGCTGCCTGAGTGCTGAGCTGTCTGGGGCAAAGAAGTTGCGCCGTCAGGCTCTAAGATGCCATAATGCTCTTTATCATGACGTGCCCTTGAAGCTGCACAAAACATCTGCTGCTGAACAGCTTCTCAAATACCCCGGCTCAAAGAAGTCACGGCATTTGTGCCTCACCACCTGCTCTGCCTGACTCTGGGTCAGCAGCGTGCTCTGGCATTTTACACTGAGCAGCTTGATCGAAACAGAAAGCCTGAGAGGATGCTGCACGAGTTGGCAACGTAGCTGCTGCTAACCAGGAGTGCCAGATGGGACAATGCAAAGTGTACCCAGCAGGAAAAGTGTAGCCACCTTTTTATTTGCCCCTACACCACAGGGTTAAGTGCACCATGCACACGTCCCATGTTACGTGTCAGACCTGTAAGCTCCCGGCACAGGCATCGTTCTACACCCTAAAAGAAGAATCCTAGAAGCTGTTAGAGCAAGGGAGAAAATGTGGTCTCCACCTCTGGGTGCTCCCAGGGTGCTGAAAGCTTGGTCCTGGCAAGCAGTGAATGGCACGGGAGAGCTATACAGTGCTCCCTAGTCATTTGGATTTCACGCAGTTTGTGAATAATTGCAACCAAAATGAGCTGATCCTTTTTTTCCTGCTCCATACAGCTGATAACAAACATTTTTCTTGCTTTTGGGAAAAAAATTATTTCTCCTTGCATCTCTGGTTTATTCTGTTGATGACTAGCCCTTTGAATGTGTGCCCAAGGAAAAGGAAGTGGGGTTTTGTGTCCTGTTCCACTGTGGAGCTGTGTGATGGTGTATTGCGCATGAGTTACATGTAGTGTAAGGTGCAAGAAAATACTTAATGTGTCAGTAAAGCAGACTGCAATCCTGGTTACAGTGGATGAGAGTCTGCAGAAGCACAGAAGAAAAGGAGAAGGCTATGACCCAGGAATTAGGGGCTCCTTTGCAGTGGCAAAGACAGAAAAGAGAGAGGGGCAATCAGTGCCCCAGCACAGTGAGTTGAAAGGCCAGAGCATGGCCCTGGGTGGAAAACATGGCCCTGCAGAGAGTTACCATTTTTTGGATTATATTCTCTTCCAGAGTCCCACAGAGCAGGGGGAGAAAGAAGAAAAAAGAAATATTCTGCTTTTCCTATTAGAGCCTTGATACATCTCCGCAGACAGCATCGTCCTCCTTCTTGGCAGTCAGATCTTTTTTCTCTCCCAATAAAAGAGGCTCTGGAGAGCAACTAAGAGGAACAACTTCACTAGAGCAGCTTAGGACAGCACGTGCCGCCCTACATGGCCAGATTGAAATCTGAACTTCTGCCCCCTTCCATGCGCATGAGTTCATATTTTGGCAAGTCTGTAGAGTTTCTAAACAATTATATGTTTAGTTTACTGGTACGAAAGGGGAAGCCACTCCAGACAAGTAAATAAGATACAGAGATAAGTTTCTTGAGAAATTAAGATCTCAATGAATACACAAATATACAAAGGATGTATAAATAAATGACATTTATAAATAATATACTTAGTGTACCGTTATTCCTACTATCTTTCTTTTCCAGTTAATGTTTAAAAGAAAATAATTCTGTAAGGATATTTTCCTTAAGTGTATTCAAGATGGCAAACACAATGACTTTAAGTAGCTAGAACACACGATAAAATGATGCCGCTTCACTTCAGGAGAAACAAACATTCTCGTATAATGTCTCTCATTTTAATTTAATGCATTCAGATGAGTTGCTAGTCTCATTCATGATAAACCAATAATTTGTCCTGTTTTCCTCTTACTAATAGCAGGGAGCGACCTCAGTTCCCAGTGAAGTTCTGCGTCTCTCACTGTCCTCAACACCAGAGCCCATGGCCACTGCAGGGGCAAGCAGGAAAGGAGCCACCAAAAGAAGCTGCAGCCCCACTATGCTTTTCTGCCACTCCATTAGGAAGCTCTGCTCAGAGACGTTCCTGTTATTTTGTTCAGTTATTGAAACACAATCTGGAAAAGAAACGTCTGTGTATTGTAATGCCCTGTAGTCCTGTTGTGTAGTTCTCACTGGTCTATTTTAGATGTGGATGGTGCCATACTCACAGCCATTGTGCTCACAGCGCTCCTCTACAACAGGAGCCTCAGTTCTGCAGACGGTAACGCTGAGGCACAGAAAGCCTTCATGGATCATTTCAAAGCAGGCTGTAATGCCCAAGGGATAAGGCCAGCAATGAGCACCTCTGAGAAGCCTAACACAAGTGACTTGCTCAATGGCACGAAAGAAATCGGTAGCAGAACTGACACTGAAAGTATGTCCATCTTCCTAACTGGTCATCTTCTGACAAATAAAGAACAGTACATCACTAACTGGAAGATGATGGTTAGGAATTTTCAGAGCACACTATTCATTCCTACAATGTTTCATGTTTTGAGCTCCAGTTTGAGAGAGAAGGTCCAATTTTCAGAAAAAAAGTAAGAACTCACTTCCTGACAAAGAAGCTCTTTAGATTCTGTTAAAGTGGATACTCCAAATACAAGGCAGCCAAAATCACTAGCCAGTTTTGCAAATCTTTCTGCCTTGCAAGATTTCAGCTATGATTTGCCTTAAAAAACCCCATTCATTCATTTTAAGAAGCTTATGATGTCACATGTGAAATGTCAACAGATAGCAACTTAGACTAATCCCCAAAAGATGACCTACTTGAAGGTGTTTGACAGACCAGGCATTCTCTCTGCATCAATGAATGACATTTTTATGAAGCCAGATTTTAAATGCATCAGATTTTGTGCTAACCAGCTGATTTACTGTTGGATCAAACTTTGATTTCCTAGTCTACATTTAAGACAGAAGGTGTTAAAGACACAACGTATTCTTTCTCCGTAAAGTGCCTACAGACCTGAAGCTTTCACGTTCCTTTAATTCATTTTTATCTGATCTGTTCTCTTTTATTACCATAGATATGAAGTTAGAATTTTCTTATAATTGCTTTTCTTTCCACGGAGGTCTAAATCCCTTGGGATTGAGGTCTGGCTTTTCCTATAATCAAGGGAGTGTTAGCCACAGGCTCTGGTGGGAGCAGAAGTATAACCATAATAGACAGATCAAAATTACAATGCAACATATATCATCTGGCTAATTTTAGGGAAAGAGAAAATTCCATCCAGTCTAGACCTTTCCAATAAACAGGGAGGGGTTTTTCTCCCAGCAGAGGCATTTTTCCACATGGCACTGAACCCAAGAGGTTGAAGATTACTTCAAGATAATATAGATGTTGGCTGAGCAAAATTCACCTCTGCCCAGAAGGCCAGACCAAGGTCTTATATGATCTATAGACTTTGTGCTGACCCCTGGTGCAGCAGCATTTTTCACCATCTATGCAAATAAAACGGGCAGGCTTGCCTGCGCCGAGGCTAGGAAAGGGCAGGGGCCAAGAGTCGTTGTACTGACAGGCCATTCATTTCTCACTCTGGTCTCCTTAATTTCCTTGTTTCATCAGTGCTTTTTGGCTTAAAGATAGTGTTTTCTGGACGCACCTTTAAGAAGTTTGCCAAATAAGAGATATTTGGGCAAGACCGGTTGCAGAGAGCCTCTGGAGGTGCGCTTTTAGCGGGGGGGGTAGGCTTGGGGTGCAGCAGAGGGGCCCTGAACTCAGCAAGTGCAAACCAAGCGCAGCTGGATGGGATGCACTTGAAATCAAACATCACCACAGCATCCTGACATGCTCCTGCGCTGCAGGGGCAGGTAGGGACAAGTCCTCGTTAGCACGTGAAAGAGATGCATGCATAGTGGCGGGTTATTGGGTATGGAAACCTCTGCCTCTGGGTGCAGCCTCTTGTGGGGAGAGACCTCAGAGAGGCTGGTTTCAGGACCAGATGGAGCCACTGATGGTTTAGTTAAAATGGAGAAGACTGGTGAAAAACAGTGCTAAGGTAATGGGGCCAGCACTATAGAATTAGGAGCGTCCATAAGGCAAGATCATTTTGGGAATGTTTATGTAACGCTGCTATATGACTAGCATATTTTATAGCATTAAAAAACAAACAAACAAGCAATCACAATAAAGAGGATCCAGTAAATAAAACGTAATTAATATGTGCAAAGCAGCTCTATTGACAGTGACTACTTAGGAAACCAACTTTATATTCAGGGGTAGCTCCTGTAACTTAGTGAGAAGCCGAGGATGTGCACAAACCTTGTAATGCGGAGTCAGATTTATGGGGATTTAAATTCTTGCCTGTTGGCTTCAATCAAAACTGAAAAGCAAGCAAGAATGGATGTGATCTCTTCTTAAAATGCAGGAGGAATACAGAAAAAAAGAGGCCTTCTGGAACGTTACTAGCTGTTCTCCACCTCCACAAAGGGAGAATGCTTTTTATTACACATCACTACTAAATTTTTCAATAAAAGTAAAGCCTGGCACTTTTGTGAATGGTATGTATATTTTATTGATCTTATCCACCCACTGTGGATCTTACAGAAATAACTTTTTACCTAAAAGAATATTAAAAGAAGAAAAGAAAAACTGAAACACCGGATAAGCAATTGTCAGGAAAATTGGGACTTACGCGCTTATCACATTAAATTAAATTATACTGGGTCTTTACTATGATATGTAATTATCAAGGCGGTCTCACCTGCACCTATTTGTATTTTGCACATTTTCTGCAGTCAGTGTATTAATATTTTATAGGCAGTTTGCTGCATACAAAGGAATAAAGCAAATGGGGGCCAGTGGGATAGCAAATCTTGTAAGCTTGTAATAGCGGAAAGCTCGACAAAGCTTGCAGTGGACACAAAGACTGGATGAGAAAACAAAGCAGCCTATTTATTGTAGCACTACAATTATCCAGGCTGCAGGACCAATTTTAGATGGGCTAGCTGGTTATTTTCCTTAGGTCTTCACATAATCCTCCATTTGACTTTCTGTGGTATGAACTCTGGCTGTTCGAATGAGCCAGGGAAAACCTCCTTCCTGCCTGCGATGATCTGTGTTCTGGGAGACCATCACCCCCGGCACCCTCTTACTGCTGCAGGCACAGTCAAGAGGAAGGCACGGATTATTTTCCCTCTTTTAAAACCGTGGTGTAATTTGTGGAGGGAGAAATCATTATGACCTTGCGTGAACTGGAATTTTACTGACACCTCACTTATTTTGGGAACAACGGGGAAGCCTGCGCTGGCAATTTTGCTTGACTGCAGAATTGTGTTCACCTTTGAGTCTTCTTCAGAATATATGCCTTTTGATTTGTTTTGTTTTGCCAATATTACCTTATGGCTGACAAATATATAAAGATTCAGGTGTGGGCAGTGAAATGCTATTTTTAATCCTTTTTACTAACAGCAGTCTTTTATAACAGATGGGAAGCAAATATTATTTTTAATTGCACTCTTTGATATAAATTACTATGCAAACTTGGCTTTGTTATGTTTTGTGTTTCCAGTGTAAGAGCTAGGATTTTATATACTCTCATGTATACTGCCACACTTATTACCTACCTTGGGGGTTTTTGTGTATACACACACACTCACATATATATATATACATAGTGCACATCCATGTGCATGTGTATATACACACATGTAAATGCACAGGACAGTGTGATCTACTCTTCCTTGGAATATATAGTAATTTTGTAAGTTGTTAAATGAAATGAAGACAGAAAATACATGCTCAAAGAAAGGATGTGAAATGACTCAAAGTTGGGGTTGTACCCAAGCTCGGGCTAGCCAGCTTAGAAAAAAACCATATTTTTTTGTGAAGAGACTGCCTTCCAAAATCATCCCATGAACTGGGAACTGGTTAAATGAAACCTTCCTCTCAGCTTTCCCAGTGTCAGAAACCTAGGTTCGGACAGAATGAAAACTGAAAGTCATTACTCTTTGGGGTGGAGCCAAGATGGGAAATGTTACTTACATCTCTACTTGCAGCAAACTGCATGAATTATGGCTGGGAGTGAACCCCTGAGGACATTCTGCATTTTTTAATTCTCTTAGCCCCTGTCCTCTCTAAAGAGGCACAACCTTTGCAGTACCAGAGGGCAGAACCATGCTGCAAAATTTGTCAGTGATGGAGTTTTGTAAGCAAAAAGGGTGCTGAAATATAAACTCTTTTGAATATATGCATATACATACACACACACACAAATTATGTATATATATAAAAGTTATTTCAAAACCAAGCTTTGCATGGAAACATGAAAGACATTCCAGGGACATTACAGTGCAGTTGAGCTGGCCACTAAGGTGTCTTCTGAAATGAGTATTTCCTAGGTAGCTGTGCTTTTCTAAAAAAATCCAGGGATTTCAGAATTAACTGGATTTCAGAATTAACTCTTGGACAGAAGGACATCAAGGAAAAAAGGAGGAAACAGTTTGCAAAAGAAAGTGAGTATACCGTGATTCATTGACCTGCTTTGCTGTTTGCTTCCAGCAGTTGCTTTATTGCTTGCTGTAAGATAAATGGCCTAAATGTTATAGAGTAGCAGGAGCTGCTCTGTAGTTAAAGTTAGATTTTAAGCCAATTTTCTATCTGACGACTTCTCCAAAAATAAAATTGGTGGCACATCCCATCCCAAGAAGACATCTTGAAAGACACCAGGCAGCAATCCACCTGTGGCATTTTAAATAGAGGGAGTCAGTTTTGAAATGTCTAATTTCCAGGTTTTAAACCCTAATGTTCTTGCTCATGGTTTGATCTACAGGATGCCATTTTTTGTTGACTTGGCTGAGACATAACTTTTACAATTGTCAGAAAAAATGGAGATGATTGCACAGTGTGTTAACACCTTTCTAGCTTAAATATACTAAAATAGGCTGGGCAAAAAGTAATCTAAGTGCTGATTAGAGCATTGATAGTGAATGTAAGAGGTAGCTGGAGGAGAGCTACCTTGGAGAAAGCTCTGAGGAGAAGTGTATGTATATATATCTCTCCAACAAAAGCACATTTGAAGTATGTAGAATATGACTGCCACCTCCCATCTCCCAAAATGTTGAATATTAGTCTTTTACCTCTAGATACCCTGCTAAATTTTTTGGATAGCCAATAAGACAGACTGGCCTAACTGGATGCTGGCAAGCTGTCCCTCTTCTCCCTTTCTTTCTGTTTTTTATTTTTGAATTCTTTCCTACCTCTGTCTTAGTAGCTTGAAAGTTGACTGGTTTCATCATTTCAATGTCCTCATTCCCTGAATGGAATAATTGCTTAGATTTTTGAACACTTGTTTTTCTGGAGGATGGCTTGGTTTCATTATTCAATAGGAGCTTGCAAAGTTTGCTTAGGTGAGTTTTTTGGGTTTTTTGGGGGAGTTTTTTTAAAGGGCAGACTTCTAGTCCATCTGTTAAATTAAATACTGCTGAAGTTTCTGACACATTCATGCCAGGTGTGCCAGCTGATTTTCTGCTCCTAAAACCTTCTGCAGCTGGGAAGATAGCAGCCTTGCAGCAGCAGCCTGGCTCCATCTTCTGTGCAAGTGTGCAAGGAATGGAGAGAAATGGAAGGGGGATAATCGATGAAAGGTAAAAAAGATAAAGATAAAGCAAAGTAAAGATAACCTAAATTTTTGAGGATAATCAAGCCAGCAAAGAATACCCAGAAAAGTATGGACAAATGTCAGTGTGATAATCTGATTTATTATTGGCTGAGTTGGAAAACCTCACAAGTTGCTGGTTAGTGCGAATGTTCTTGATTTCTGCTAGGCTCTAGCCTACATGCAAGGCTGAAGCACAAAGTGTCTTGATTGTTTCAGAGACAATAAAAGGGGTCCAGACTCCCTAATAGGATAAAGGTAATGAAAAATGCCTCAAATTGAAATTAATTGGGTTTCCTTGCTTTGAGAAGAGAAGAGCAGGCACACTGGGTCAGATCAGGGGTCACTGTTGCCTTGGACAGGAGTCAGCGGCAGGTGCCTAGGGAGAGAACAGGAACAGGGCTTGCATACGGTGATATTTTCTTGGAATACTTCCCCAGCTTCCAGTCATTTTTGACTCTGGGTTTCCATGAGAAAGAGGAGGTGCGTTTGTATTTAATAGTACTCAGTGGAAAATCCATGGAAGAAAAATCACTTCTGAAGCCCCCTTTCCTCCACTCAAGGCATGCTTTTACCCAAAGAGTTGGACATGAGCTTTTGTTGCATACTTTTGTTCTCGTGGTGGCTGGAACATTTGCAGTTCTTGGCAATGGCCATTACTTCTCGGTGATTCAGCCTTCAGTAATCAGCACAATGGTGAAACTATATTGCGGCAGCTCAGGGATGAACCTGCAAATCCTACTAGCATCTCCCTTCCTTGTCCATTTTCTTCCTTTTTATGAGGTGGGTGGAATGATGTGAAGCCTTCTTCTGACATTTAAATATATGATCTGATGAGTTATTTCTGAAAAACACCCAAAATAAAAAGGATGGTGAGAAGACACTTGGTACTTCCTACTAATCAGCTGTATCAACTTTTTATCTCCTAGCCTTTTCTAAGTTTCCGTATTAATATTAAATCCCCTACTCTTAGCATTTAGATAAATTGTCTGTTTCTCTGTTAACATTACTGCATTTTGCTTATGTTTTTGACTTTTGGGAGAGTGAAGTGCCTGATCTCTCCTTGTAAAACAGAAGTTTACTTACATGCAAAGGGGCCACGTTAGTTACTTTGGATTGCCCCTGAGCCATGGTTCAACGAGTCCAGAAATGAAATTTTGGGCACCTGATACTGTGTCAAAAACATGACAGCCACAGGACATTAATACGTTTATCAATCTAAGGAGACTCTACTGATTCAGGCGTGCTAATGATTGACAGCATTTTCCCAGCAGAACTGCAAAGGTTATTGTCTATGGGCCTTTGACTGGACAGTATTTTCTTGCCACCTACACGCCAAGGGCTCCGGCTGTTGCTGCGCTGCTCTGTAAGCAGGTTTGGACCCAGGGACTTCCTCTTCTATTTGCATGCTCATCAGGCACGAGCTGTGCTCAGACTTCTTCTTGCCTGCTACCAATGTGCCTCAATTTCCAGTCCTGTTAGTGCCTGGACTCACTCATGCACTGTCTCTATTTACCTCCCTGCTCTCTGTAACAGGAGCACACTTGCTGGGTTTCAATGTTTTGGCCAGGAAATGGTTGTGGAAACCCAGGTGTTGTGCAGCCTTCCAGGCCAGCAGAACAAACTAGCAATTGCTGTGCAGGGTGATCCACAAGGTCCTGGTACAGAACAGAGAAGGACAGAGAGAAGCAAAGGATAGGCATCTGCCTCTTCTCAAGGGTCCCAACCCTGGAGACAAACACCCATACTAGCAAGGACTCCACACTGTCCATTGGTTTTCATCCCCTGCAGACAGGGTGAACAGAGACTCTTCTGGGTAGTGTAAATCAGGTCAAAAGTTATTTTGCTGGTTGTCCAGTTTCCACACCAAAGCAGAGTGGCAGTGTGTGCTGGATAACTCTTTCCTTAATCCTGGCCCTGTTCATCAATAGGCACTGGAAGGTTGGTCCCTTGGGGTGCCACCTCCAAATACCCTTTCAATGCAACTGGGACAACGTTCCCCAGTCACAAAAAGGGAACCAAAAAAGAGGGCAGATGCAACACCAAGGCTGCCAGGTCATGATCTTAGTGCAGGCTGGCACAGACTCCCTAAAGTACATAATTACTAACTTGGTAAAAATGCAGTTGAGGGCCTGTTTCTGATCTGGATTAAACTTGTACTGCCAGATGATCTGGTAGATACAGAGCTGGTATTAATGAATGTTGAATCACAGACTTGGTGAACAAAACCTGGGTCAAACTCTGCACTCCAAACCCATGTATTACCGCTGCTGCTGAATGTACCCCCTTATCCTACTCATTGAACTGATGTGATGAGATATAAAACATTTTCATTATTGATACTCTCAGGAAAGAAAGGGGATGCAGGTGAGGAATATAAGAAGAGTCAGAGTGGCAATTAGAGCTAATATTAGTCTGACTGACCTGCCTTGACATTAAATGCCTTGGAGAATTCACTCTGCCATTGACAAGTGTACTTTTCTGCATAAGTCAGATTAAAATGGAGCATGCATAAGCCATTAGAAATGCATAAGGGTATCTCAGCAGGTCCAGACTGATCCCGGTAGCAGCAGAACCACTGGGTAGGTAGAACGTGACCACTGCCTTCAGGGAGTAGCAAAGAAAAAGGAAAACATATTCTGCACTAGAAGAAGGTGGTCTACGATTTAAAATAACAGGAAAAGGTACCTTTTAGTTTAGTTTAATTTCTGTCTCAGGTGTTGATGGCAGCTAATTGTGAGGCATGACTGGTCATCCAAACCAACAGAAGGATGGGAAGCAATAGTGGAGGGCAAAGTCTCCTGCCACTTTCCAGCATTTCATAAGACACATACTCCTTTCTGCCAGATAATAAAAATCAGAACTCACCCCCAAATTCAGAAAAACCTGTTTTCTATTGCAAGGCCTTAAGAATGTCCCTGTCACGTGCTTGTGCATATCTGCAAGTCAGCATGTGGTCCTGTCAGCTGCTGTGCCTCTGGGGAAGCAGTTGGCCTTACTTCCACCAAGACCATTGCTAAAGTAAAGAGTGTGGTGCTTCTCAAGCTCTCCTCTCGGTGAGGTGTGTGGCGTAAGTCAGTAATTGTGAGTGAGGTACTGCGCAGGAATTCAAGCAGCACTCACACTCTGCTCTCCCCTTCTGCAGCCCAGCCAGCTTTCCCCAGGCTAGTGGGGTATTTGGCAAGTGGTGGCATTCATATGTCAGCTTGTTTATCAAAACATTTAAATTCAGCTGGTTCAGCATGGTGCATATGTTTGCTGTTAGGCCCAACTGGTGCAAAATGCTCAGCATAACTGAGGTACTGGGTGTTAGGACACAGGAAGCAAGAAACTTGTTGAGACTCAGAGGGCGTTCAGATGTGTATAAAGAGAAGTAGGGCAAGCCACTAAAAATGAAAATTACTTACAGGACTGAATTTAAAGCACTTTTTCTCTGTTAGTTAATTGTTTCACCAACTCACAGTGAAAAATGCATTAGGGTTTAAAATATACATTATAATAAAAAAATAAAGAGTTAAAGCTTATGCTGAAACAGAACACCAAACTATTGCTATAGCCATACCCCTGGAGAGAATATCATGCAGATACAGTGGGTCTGGCTTAAACACAGCAAACCTGCCAGCTGGGACACATATTCCTTGTCTACACTAGGAACCTTGATACAGAAGTCTTGGCAAGCCCTCCTGCTTCTTGCAACTCTTCAGTATTTTTACAGATGAAAAAGAGGTTGCCAACAGGGAATGTCGCAGCATGGAGAGAACTAATTATGAGTGATAATAATACAGCAGTCCTATACTGAGATTAAAATATCTCATGGAATTGTTTTTTGTCCTTGAAAGGGGGACGCTGGCTTTTTTGAGCGGTCTAACCTAGGGACATGAAGCAAAAAAGCCCTCTTGCAAGTCCCAAAATGAAATGAACCATATCAACAAAAGCAAAGTGCCCTCAGCAAAGTGCCACAGGGCATCAGCTAACAGAGCTGCAGCAGTTTGCTCTGCAGACTTGCCACACTGCTGGCAAAACTCAAAGATGGACCAGGTCCCAGATGTTTCTGAAGGTTTTCCACAAGTGAAACTGTGGCTTTCCAGTCTTTTGGCTAACTGTGCTAGCCGTGCTATGAGGATGTTTTTGGCAGAGTGTATGGACTAATCAAAGATGATGATCTTGGTGGCCTATGTATTTTATTTAAGACCATAATAATCCCTTTGTCACCTTGCCAGCAATTTGGGAGACAACAGATAGTGGCAAGAGTATGCTGCCAGAATACTCCTTGTGACCAGGTATCACATCGGGTGCAATTGCCATGGCAGTGTGGGTACCAGGCAGCAGCACAGCCTTTTCTGCATCACTTAACACACGCCCTACCCTGCAAGAGACCTGTTTGCAGCATGGTAGGGCTGCACCCTCATGATCACACCCGGTAAGTCCTGCTCTGGATGCTGCACGCTGGCAGAGCGAGGGGAAACATGGAGCTGCTGGCCCTGAGCAGCTGGCCCCGGGCCAGGGCGAGCAGCTGGGAGATCCTGGTACTGATCCCCTGGTTGCAGCTAACGGGACCTCCCTGTGTCTCCCTCTTGTTCCCTTTGAGGCAGGGTATGGTTTGACCTTCCAGAAGCCCTGTGCTTTTCCAAAAGCACCCTTTGGAAGGGTGCTGGGGGTTGTAGCTGAAAACTGGCTTTGAAATGGTGATTTCCCACTCCTGTTATCCTCAGTGCGAGGGATGACAGAGGGCAGGGACGAACTGGATCTGCAGGGTGGACATACGGGACATAGCCTAAAGCTGCCCACTGACCTCGGCAGGTGGGGTTTCACCTGCAGTCCGAAGCAGCACACTGTGGGGAGGGACCTGCCGCTGCTTCCCCTTGCCAAGACGAGCCTACTGAGCATCCTAGGTCTCTCAGGCCCTCTTTCAGCAAGGTATTAATCTTACGGCTAATACAAGCAGCTGCCGATTGTTACACTGGGATTATGCATGTGTTTATGTTTCTTGCTGAATGGGAGTCTTAATGCATTATGGAGAAAACATTAAGGAAACTGGCTTGAAGGCTTGGAAAAATCGTTACTGTATCTGACCAGACAGAAAATAAAAATACAACCTTTTTTTGAGGTAATTAACAGATTCTACTAGATGACAGTTTACACCTGAGCTATCAAATCTAGCACTGACTATTTTTCTCATTAATTAAACACTGTAACAGCAGAGGGAGTTTAGAATAGATAAGTTTACTAGATTTGGGATGAAACAATATTTTTAGAGGAAGAATCTGGTATACTGGTTTGAGGGTAGTGGTGAAACACTGCTTAATAGTCCTGTTATCTAACCTACTCATCACACAACAATCCAGCAGCAATTATCTAGTATCTTATGGGAAGCCTATTAGCTGCCGAACTTGCCAAGCAAGTCTCTCTGCACCCAGATGGATGACAACAGGCTGAGAGTCACAAGGTGTGCTGGGAGGTTTTCTGACCAGGCCAGGAAAGCAGCAGCCTCCCCAGAGGGCGGCCAGGATGGGCTCTCCTCATGGGGAATCCTGCCCGCACTGATGAAAAGCCATTTATCTTTCAGAGGCTGGGGACAGACTAAAAAATCCAGTCCCTCACAGTCTCAAAATTGAGTGTAGCCTTTTCTGAGCCTGTTTTCCTTTATTTTCTATATTAGCTTCTGCTCCTCAGTTCCAGTTTTATCCATTCCCTACATATTTATCCTATATTTACCATCTTGTCACTAGTTTCAGACCCACTGGAGGCATTGTGTGGGGGAATGAACAGTGGGGAGTTCATTCTCTCTGGCTGCACCTTGTGCTCCAGCTGAGATGCCATGGGGATGAGCAACCAGAAAAAAAGAGTCTAGTCTAGATAGCTGCCCAGCTACAAGACATAACACTCCCATTTACAAAAGGCAGGAGACACACCTAGAAGAGCTAAATTGGAAGTAACAGTAATAAAACAACTTGTGCCCTCTACACCCTATGTGAAGGGCAAAGGCATATTGAATGCTTAGGGGAAAAGTGGTTCTGAAATCCAGCTATTACTGTTGTTTTCCCAAAACAGAGTCAACAGTGAAAGATCAACAAGGCCATGGCAATTTTCGGGCTGCTCAAGGAGCTTGCGAACAGTGACACATTAAGACTTCAGACAGCAGAAATCTTGATGTTTGGACTCCCGGTCTTCAGAGTTATTCAGATCCACATTCTTCGGTCAGCGATGCAAATAGCAGCCACTTTCAAAGAGAAGATCAAGTGATGGCTGAGATTTTAACACAGCTTCACTAGGGGGGATGCTGGATCTCCCTACAATAAGAGTTTTTCATTGTTGGGTACTGGAATTTGGTATCTCTTGCCATTGCAGACTTCATTTCTTTTGTAAATCTAATTGATAACTTTCCCCACATTAGCCCTTATATTTAAAATAGCAACGTGCACTTCCCCATAAGCATCTTGTTTTTGCTCACCCATCACTCTCTGTGGGAAAACGTGTCCTTTGCCTAAAGCTGAGTGTGGAAATTTGCAGCCAGCAGGGCAGGCCTGGAGGATGACTTTACAAGAACTTCATTCAGTTGCTTTCTGAGTTGCTAGAACAGGGATCACACAAAGCACATTTTTATTTTATCAGGGGACTTGGGTTTTCTTTTAAGGTTAGTTGGTGAGTTGTTGGAAGCCCCACTCTTGCCAATGATTCCATGGGGCAAGATGCGTGCTGTGGTCCTTATGGAGCCTTATGGGTCCAGCTCTGCTGGGGCAGTCACCACGCAGGGCCTAATTTAGTCAGTCATTAATGAGCAGCAGGCACAATGCATCCCAGGTTTTTTGCTTGTGAATGCAGCAATGGTCCAAGGACTTTTGGGGGCAAAGCCTCACCGAAAATCATGCTGGTGCTGTCAGAAACAACCCTCCCTGGAAAGAAGAATGCGTTTGGAAGATGTTATTTAAAATACTGGACTTATGAGGGATTACAAAACAAGTTTCTCACTGACAGAATGAGACCTGTAACTAAATTCCGATCCCGGTAGCTTTCTGCTGCCTCACGCTGTTGTGCAAATATGTGATTACGTGCCGCCACCAAGGCTGTGCAGTTGCGTACCTCTGAAATTGCCAAAGAGCTCAATTAGCTAACCCCATCATAATACACTTAGCACTGTTTGTTTTGCTTTTGCCTTTTCTTTTCAACTCAAAGGGTGGAGAAAATTAAGTAAGCACTCCGTTTATTAGCAGTTACCCTCTCCAGTTCACAGATCTCAGGAAATGAGGGTGCTCAGCAATAACTGGCAACACGAGCTGCGGATTCGCCTGGAATTCCCTGCATTTGCCCCCGTGCATGGTGTGGGCTGTGGGGTGTGCAAGCTGGCGGAGGCTGTGGGATTGCACAGCTGCCCGCACTTGCACCCAGCTAAACTGGGGCTGCATTGGACAGGATGTGCAGTGTGTCAGTCGTGCTTGTAATTTAGTTAGGCTATTCATTAATGTCCCCTATATCTGCAGGGAGAGAGTCCTGGATGGAACTGAGGGTACAAAATACCTGTGCGGAGTCTGTTAGATATCTCAGACCTCTAGCACTCATTCCCGCATCACTATACAATGTCGCTGTGGAGTCTGGGACAAACTGAGCCTACAGCATGTGTGCTGTACAGCTCATTGCGGTAAATCAGAGGTGTCTGCAACGTGTGGGACTTGCTGAGGAAGTGGACGTCTGTTGGGCAGTACGGCCACAGAAGGGCCGCCTTGTGCATAACTGGTGTAAGAGTGTATGCGTGTGTGCATATGTGTGTGAAGCTATCTGATGAGACAGAATTTATTTGACATCTGCAAGATCTGGAAAAAGTCCAAATCCCTTTGTTTCACCCTCATTTGAACAAAATTTGTATGCTGAAAAAGAGGGCATGCTCACATAAACCCAGACTTATTCAGCCCTAAATTCAAAGTATTTAACTCTTCTGAAATTGCTGGTATGGGGGGGGAAGACATTTTAGTACTCGACCCAGCTGTTCCCATGGAAAATGGAGAATTGTATTTGCTGAAGTTAGTGAAAAAAATATCGTGCAGCCTACAGGTGCTTCTCTCACACACCTGTGCTGCTCTCTTCAAATTAAGTTGCTGGTGATGGATGTGTAGTTGTGTTTGCAGATGTGTATCTGACGGGATCTTGGAAGTGTTTGCTCAGGAACAAAAAGAGCAGCACCCAGCCCCTGGCGTGGCTCTGCAGGGCGAACTTGAGAAAAACAGGACTTCAGACTTGTCTCGGCCCTGACAGTGATGGAGATAGCTGTATTACCTGCTTCGCATTCAGCGACCTTGCAAGGTTTGCAGGGCTGTGACGGTGAGGGGAGATTTTAAGAGGTGGTTTTTGACTTGTCAGGCGAGCAGGGTTGGTGTGGGAACGCGGGACAGGCAGCGAGCCCTGCTGTACCCCAGGGGCAGAGGTGGCTGCAGCTCACCTTCTCTCCTGCCCAAGGCCCAGCTCCAAGATCCTGCTGCCGCTTTCCTGCACCCAGCCCACCTGCTCGCCCCACTCCTCCTCCTCATCCTCCTCCTCATCATCATCCTCCTCCTCCTCCTCCCAGCCCAACCTGTCCCACTCCGTGCCCTCAACTCCCCGCATTTCTCTTGGCAATTTCTCACATGCAGGTCGGTGATGGCAGACAGCCCAGGCAGGACTTCTTGGAGGGAGGGAGGGAGGGGAGTAGCCCAGGGCTACAGAAAAATAATCTGCCGTGTCTACAAAATTAATCTGTTGTGTCAAGGACAAAATCAAACTATGCCCCTATTAGTCTCATCGCTGTGTTCATCGAGCTAGGCTACGCAAAGACACAGCACATGGAGTGCCTCCACCGCACCAGGACCTACCTGTAGGTCCCCATTCTGCTCCCTCCTTTTCCTTGTGAAATAGATCAGAAATATTCTTAATTTACGAGCTGTGACTAGTCAGTAATCCCATCAATATATTTTTCAAGGACACAAGTATATGACAGATTCTGGGCATGTCTGCAAAATCCAATGTTTTTTCTGTCAAGAAACCATCATTTTTGATTGCTGTGCTCCGTCCAAATTAGATACTAATTCTCATCTTATATATTTTATTCTACTGCTGTGTACTGATTTACAGCAGTGGAAAACCTACTCAGTGAAATATCCACTGTCACTGATGAATTCTGCATGAGATACATGATTAAATATTATTTAATTTTTTAATGATGTCCAAAGGGGAATATGAGTGTTCTCCAGGGAATATAAATTTCCATGCAGCAATGCTTAACAATAAGCTACTCAGAGACCTGATCCGCTAAACAATTCAGATAGGTCAGATGATCAAATGTGACTGTTCCAGCTTTAACATTTATGGTTCCTGAAGAATAGAAACAAGCTTACTGTGCCTACAGAAAGAAATCTCTCCTTATTTGATTTTGTACTACAAGCATCACCTGGCAACTTGATTGTAGCCTTGCCTCTCATCTGAGTACATCCCTGCTGATTCCTCCTTTTGCAAAAACATTATGCTTTTTATCATGATATTGATCTGCTTGCCAAGGATTAGCATAAAATTGTACAACCCTCTTAAAGCTTTATCATATCTTCATTGCAAAACCCATATAAGCCCTTTTCTATTATGACAGAAGAGTCCATATCGCATCCCTTAATCTGTCAGCCTTCTGTAGGAATGAAAGATGTAGATATGATTGCAGAGTTTGAAAGTCCTGTTCTAGGCCGGTCCAGCTGCCTGGAAAAGGAATCTAAAGAAGATATATCTATGCATCCCACTGGCCTCAATCCCTCTCCCAGAGTTTTGTAATGCAAGACGCCTGCACACGCCATTTTAAACACTCAGTCCCCAAGTGTATCATTAAGTGTATTCTGTATCATTAAACATTTACTGATAAAAATCTCCTCCTCAGATTGATTTTACACCCTTTTACCTAATGTGTATTGTCAAAAGCAAATCTTCTACACAGAATGGAATTCATAATTTGTGATGATAAGTATTGGTACCACATTGGGCATAACCTAAAGATCAGTGAAACAACTTCCACGTGCTGCTGGAAGACGTTAAATAGATAATGATGCTAGAATCTCTTCCATGGCACTCTGCCTTCTCTGCTAAGCCCAGAGTTTGTCAAGGATGCCAGGAGAAGCATCTCTTTTCCTTTTCACTGCACTATTCTGACTTATTTTATGCACTGGTACTATATTGTTACAGCCAACTGGATCAGAGTAAAACATCAAGCTATTCTAAATACAGTAAATAAAATGCATGTGCTGTTATAATGACCAAAGTACAGATTGCAGAATTCATCTCTTGCCTTGCCTTCACACACAGCCAGGGGCTCTGCTGCTTCCTTTCCCTGCCATCTTCCCCTCTTACTCAGGTGTCTCCTTCAGTTTGCTTTATCCAAGAGCTATTCCTCTGATCTGGAGAGGCAAGAGGCAGCGGCATGGGATGCTAATGGTATCACTTAACTCTCACAGTGTAACAACTGTGTTCAGGATGGACTTCTGACAGGGCCCACTGCCCTCCTCCCAGCCTTGACTGGAAAATGACCGTCTTGAAGTTTTCAAGGCTGGAACTTTATGTCTGAAACTTTCTGAAGTGCAGGTGATCGTTTATTTACATGAGTGTCTAGTGAAGTATTGACTGGGACACTGGCCCCTAAAGGCATACTGCAGTGCACATACATCATAACACATGAAACCACTAATTTATTTGGGTGGACTTTTTGATGGATTTTCTTCCACTTAACTGGAGTTGAGTTCACATAAATTATTACATCCCAGACTGCTTTATACACGTGGCATCACCTTCCTTTTCTTTAATCTGCGAACACTTTGCTCTTGCTGTTCACCAACATCTTTCCTTCTATAACTGTGAGCAGTTTTGTCTCCAGTGACTTATACCATAGGACTACAAATCAGGCCCAGCTCAGAGCAATCACCCTTTTTTCTCACCAGGACATCCTAAGAGTTTGGGACTAACACACTGAGATGGCCCAGTGTCACAGTGATACTGGTGCTCATCCAGTGACGCTTTTATGAGAGGTGAGAAAGCTGTTTGCAGAGTGAGAAGCTCAGGATAAAAATAGCAAAGTTCCCCACACCCCTTGCTTCCAGTGGGTGATAATAATAACTGACATGTCAGCCTTGCTCTGGGTGGGCTCTGCAGAAGCTGGCAGAGAGGCAGATAAAAGATAACTCTCAGAAAGACCTAGCAGGCAGCGGAGTGTGTGCTAGGAGCTGTGCAAGGAAGGAGGGGAAATGCAAAACCTTGGGAGAGGTCAACCATCCAGCAATCTTTCATCAAGGCCAGGCCTTTTCAGGCATTGGCTTTACATGTACCACTGTTTTAGCAGAGAAATCTGTCCATGGAGAACTTCTTCCATGGACCTCAACCTCTTTTCCTGACTCAACGTTATACTGGCAGGCAAGTGTTTGGAGTTCAAAGTCCCAGCCTTTCCTCGTAGTTGGCTCTGGGTACTTTTGTATGCATGCTGTTACTGCTCTCCTACATCTCCAGCTTCTCTCTCTTCCTTGGAGCCCTTCCCCACCAGCCTGCGTCAGACATGCTGGATCTCCAGCGGCTTCTCCCTCCCAGTAAGTTTGTGGGGTGTACCTTGAATGCGGGCTCCTCTGCCTGGGTATTCCCTTCACTGGACTAGAGTCTCCCGTTTAAGTCCCCCTGTCTTAAACTTACAGAAGCCTTTTGAGGAGTTCTCTCTTTTTTCACTGATGCTTTTGCACTGTCCGGGCCTAACAACTGTAGAAATGCGATTAAACAAAATGTCAGGACTGTGCAGCTGGAGCACTGTAGAGAAAGAGGACCAGCTTCCCTGACACATACTGTGAGCCCTTCAGTGGTACTCCCTGGCCCCCCTTTTAGCAAAAGGTCAGATTTAGCCAGCCGGGTTACTTGCCAAATCTTTTGTAGATCCTAAGCCAAAACCTCTGACACAAACAATACCAGTATGTGACATCATGATACTCAAGCATTCGGTCAGTTCCTATTCCAACTCAAGCTAGCTGAGGGATAATAAATGATATAAAATGCTGGCTTCCCAAAACATTTGGCTACTCCATCCCTTTATTTCTGGATCTAATCAGTATTCCGAGCTAATATGCGTGCAGACTTGCACTTACACATTTTTGTTGCTGATCCAAATCTCTTGCTCTGCATATCTGGAAGCCACTTTTCTCCTCACCCCTGGGCAGGGATGGTGACAGCCGGTCCCAGGGCTGACTGCTGCACCCTGTCCCTGGGAGCTCGGGGAGGGGGGAGAGCACAGCGCCGTGCAGGCGTGAGAGCTGGATTTTGCCTCAGGGTAAAAAACTGGGGGAAAATAAAGGCGAAATCAGAGCGCAGGCTACATCAAAATGAGATTGGCACATCGGCTGGTGGTGGCTGGGGGAAGGGACAGTGCTGCAGAGTGCTGGGCAGCAGCTCAGCACTGCCAGCTTCACTTGCCAGCGCTCCGGCTTTGGATTTTTATTTTCCTGTGAAATCTCACGGGGGTGAGACGCTGAAGCGCAGTGAAGAACCCGGCTGCAAATCCCCAGCCTGTCTGGCTGTAATGATTTGAGGGCATGATGCTGCAAGTGTTTCCCCATCTGTGTCCCTCCACCCCCAAACCCCCCGATGCCTAGCCAAACCGTGACCTCCCTAATGCAGGGAGGCCACAGCCCCCTTCGCAGCCAGCCCTGGCAGGGAGGGGAAGGGAAACCCAGTCCTAAACCCAGCTCATTTGCTGCTTCTCACTGAAATCCTGCAGGAAAAGGAAGGGGAGGGAAGATATATACCCATTAACATCGCAGCAATCCCAGTTGGGAAACACCTTGTGTGCCCTCCAAGGTCCCTGGGCAAAGTGAAGGATTTGTTCCTAAAGGGAAAGTGGGTGATTCAGCGCAGCTGAAGCCAGCCTGCTCCTTCTGCCCTGTGGTGGGGAACAGGCTGAGCACATCCCTGGGGACTGAACCAGATCCACCCTCTCCTGCATTCAGGCAAAGCAGAATAAACATGTGAACCTTTCTCAAAGCTGCCGTTGTAGAAGCCTTCCAGTTAGTTAGGCATGAAAATACTGAGCATTAGCAGGTACACATGAGATATACGTCCGTTGCCCCACAGAGATGAGCAGGCTGCTGCCAGGCAGAGTACAGGACACTCCTCGATGTGGCTGCAGGACTGGTGTCTTTGGAGTTTAAATAATTTTTTCACTGTCTTTCTCATGCCATTTTGACAACAGCCAGTAAGCTGCATCAAGAGAGAGCCCCAGGGCTGTGACTGGCACCGCTCCAGTGAAGTTGTTCTTTCCTTCTCTGCAGGCTTGGGACTGTCCTGGGGCTTGGCCCTTTGCTCCTGGTGGGTGATGGTGCCACCTGGTCATGGCCAATGCGGTCTGGGGCAGTGGCAGAAGGGGCTTGGGGTGCCTGCGGCTATTGGACACAGTCCTGGGCATGGGGAGTTCCTTGGAAACCTGCTATCAGCATGGCAAGGTACCTGGCAGGCAGCAGCAGTGGGTACCGGCACATCAGCAGGGGTTCAGTCTAGAAAAAAATCAGTAGAGCAGCTGAAAGCAGGACAGGGAAAGGCCTCCATCTACTTTATTTTAATTTGCATTTAGTTTCTGGGCAAGGAAACCCACACAGAATATTTTCTGGAGTGCCGGCTACCCTGAAAGATTTGAAAATGACATGGCTACCACTTCTTTCTCTCTTGAAACACAGGAGAGAGAGGTGAGGGTATCTGCGAGGCAGATCCAAGCACTGTGACTCATGTTTATCACCATCCTGGTAATGCATCTGATTTGGACAATAAAGTTAAACTTTGCGTTAACTTTCCCCACACTTTTGAAAGCAAAACAAAGTCTATTCTGGCCAGGGGTACATAATCCCTGGTCTTCCATGATTAACATCAAAGGGCCATTGTGCAGCTTAATTTGTTATTGGTTGCAAGGTATGGTTAGATCTCAGAGTGGTTGTAATGGTGCAAAATATATAATTAATAATGAGTAATAGCTCCATAATCTGCAGCTCTCCTCTCCTCCTTGATGTGTTCTCATCCCTGTCACAAGCACAAAAACCCCCAAGCGTTCCTTTATGTCATCTTAAAACCATCACTCTAACACTTTGTTTCTGTCCATTCTTTTTCTCTGGTTTATAGCTACATGTTCTGACTACAAATGGTATTAGGCAGAGACCTTATCCCCACAAATTTGAAAAATGTTTGCAACAGAAAAAAAGTGTTGCTGACAGAACAAACACTATAGTAATTAAGTATTCATCAAACTTTAGGACCTGGTGGTAAGAGTAGACGCATTATGTGGTCCCCAGACACAAAGATAAGCACCAGTCTGCTGCAGAACACACCATGCCCTGCTGGGAGATTAGAAACAGAGGGTGTAGAAGTGATTGCCAGAGAGACACCGTGGGGAGGACACACACACACCGTGGGAAAGACTGGCACAAGCTCTGCTCCTTCGTGGGAGGCAAGAGACCCATGGGCAAGGGCATCCCCAGGGCTGTGCCAGAGGAGTTCACCTTGGGGTTTTTTTGATATTACCACTCCTTCCACTACAGATATTGTTATTATTATTTGATATTACCATCCATCCACTGCAGAGATGGTGCAGAGTAGCCCAATTCAGGCAGCAGATGGGTCTAAGTGTTCCTTCTGCAGTCTCCCGCTTCATGCCTGCTGGCCGCAGTGTCCCTCCTGCTGCAGCTGGGCTGGGGCTGAAGAATCAGGGAGCAGCCAGAGGTGGCACAGGCAGGGGCACAGGTCCTCTGCTGATGCTGCTGCTTGAGAGCAAAGGGCCCTGCGCACAGCCATGGGCCATGATGCCTCAAACTCTTGCAAATAGATCTTGCTATGTGTGTTCTTCAGAAGCTGCGGATGCCCTTCTGGTCACGTCACGATGCACTCCAGTTGCATCCAGCAGCATTTAAGCACCTGGTCCCACTAGTTGCAAGGTCATTCCATCATGTGTAGGATTATTAAATTGTCTCTTCTCAAAACGTTTCCCCCTGAACTGACATGGAAGGAGCAAGATGCAGCAGCTGGGGGAAGAAGGGGCAAGGATGTTTTTTTGTGGGCCAACAAGTGCCCTGAGAGCTAGTCACAACACCCTTTCATCATTTTTATTCAGCACTCAGCAAATGCAGAGCCATTTGTTGTCCACTGAATAGTCTGTAGAGCTTTGCTTTTGCTGAGTTGTATGTGGAACTGAGCCAAAAGGAGAAGAAATAATTAACAGTCTGCCCTGTCCATATGTTTAAAATACACTACAAAATGAAAACAGTCCTGTGGAGAGTTCTCTGCATTAAAGCTTTTCCGTCATGTGGAGTTGGAATATTTTCTCTGTTCCTTAGGGGAGGACTTAGGACAATATTTGAGAAACCAGAGTTAATATTAATTTTAAGAACCTTTCTTTCCAGTCCTTTCAATTCATTATTCATACATTTTATGGCTGTATAAAAAAAAAAAGAATGAAGTTACAGTATGTACTGAAACTATTTCAGATATTTGGAATTCATAAGAATAATAAGGAAGAACTGCAATTAGTTTAGACCTTGATAGTACAATCTGGAAAACAGAATGATTTCTGTTTAAAGCCATTTTCTTACTGAAAATTTATGGTCTCGACCCATTTATTTAAAATGGATCTGACATCACCAGACCCACATAAAGTAACTTAATGGGTTTGAATTTCTTAGGAAAGAAATAACATACAAAAGCCTGTTAATAATAGGGGGTCCTTGTATGACAAGGGAGGAATTCCTGTCAATCCCTATTGACGTGAAATGAAGCATACCCACATGAATGCTGCCCATTCCAGTTTAAACGACTAATTTCAGAAAACCTCCTTAAGAATCATGATAATAGCTCCTCTGCTCCTATCAGCGCCCACTGGCCTCATTATCAGACTCATTGCAATTGCTTTCTGGTGAATCACCAGTGCCAAGCAAACAAGGTCTCAGCAGAACCAGCCAGCAAAGGATCCTCACCTCACTGAGTAGTCATGATTGACTATACATTCAGTACCCCATGGCTGTTGCCAAAGGTTGTGACAATGGTTAAGCTATGTCTTCTAGCTTACCCCTGGGGGGCAATTACCCGTGACCTGTCCTCTGGCCATCCACCCTTTGCCATAACTTGGGAAAACTTCATGTAATAAAACTAAGATTAATGAGGCGGTTTGGCTGGTTTTGTTTTCACATGTAGGGCCTGCACAAAAAGCTGAACTCTCCTCATGCTGCTGCTGGTGTCCTCCCTGGGTTTTTCTGGTGTACCGCATGAAGAATCTATGAAAGTTAAATCAGTATAACCAGTCCAGTTTAGGACAGAACCCAAGGTCAGTCATCCAACCTGTGCTGAGTGTTATCTTGTTGGTAATCTCAGCAGAAAAGACAAGCGCTGAACAACCTACAGGTCAACTAGCAGCTCGATCCTTAGGTATGGCCCTCTGGACTCACTTCAGGTCTGCTGGTAGAGTCGAGTTGAGATGTCACTGGCACAACCCAGGCTGCACCTATAGATTTTAATCTCTCTAATCATTAATCTGGCACATTGCAGTGCAAATACTCCAAGCAGATGCGTAGCCATCGCGGTTGGCTGGACAAGGATCAAATATTCCTTGTAGAATCCCAAATGTCCGCCGACACAGACATTGCTGGACCAGCACATCAGCTGTCATCCAGGGGAAGCCAATTATTAGCTCCCCAAATGCTGGGAATGGTTATTGTATAACATCAGCAACCTCTCCTCATTCTCCATGTCTCAGGGGCCTGTTTTTTCCGTGGTCCCTTGCCCCACAGCTCTGACTGGTACAGCAGGTTTGCACGGGGCCGTGCTTATGGGGCACGTGTTCGCAGTTAGAGCACAGTTAGAGCTCCTGGTAGTGGCAATGGGGCAGGAAGGATGGCAAAAACTTCAGTGTCAATCCTCTGCTTTCTAGGAAAAAAATGCAAACAAAGGGTCTCTAGGGCTAAAGAGATGTATTTCACTGGGTGGGCAGCAGGTTTGTTAGAGCCTTCTCCTCTGAGAAGATAAAATACTCTACCTTCTTTATGGATTCTTGTCCTGCCACACTCTCCCAGCTCAGCCCGTGTGCTCCGTCTCACTGCTGCCACGGCCCCTTCCCCAGCTTTCAATGCCAGAATACAGTGGCATAACACAGATTTCACCTTTCTTTTATTTCCCTGCTAACTGAAAGGGCAAAACAAATTGAATTAAAAAACTATGTGGGGAATTTGGTAATTAAAAGCTTGTGAGCAGGCGTAAAAGTTAATCGCAAAAATAAATAGTTACCCAGTAACTTCATTACATTGAGGTAAGAACTACATATGCTGCATAATATAATAGGAGCTTGGGGAGCTGAAACCACTGAGAAGCCGTAAGTCATAGTCTGAATGCCAGGAGAAAACCCACATTGCTGTCACGGTCCAGGCTCAGGAGCAGCCGGGGAAGCTGAGCTCTGGGCACAGATAACATCCTGACATCCTCCTTAAACTGCATGACGTGCACGTCCTTAGGTACCATCTACCACCTGCATATGCACAGCCTCTGTTTTGCTTCCTGAGCTGGACAGCTGAGGGATGAGGGGCAAGTGAAGCAGTGGGGATGGGTAGGCTGGAAGTCCTCTGTGTTATAACCAGCCTGTAGTCTGATAATGCACCAAGCCCCGCTGCGAGGTGTTTGCCGCAGGAATGCTAGGTAGTGACAGCTGGGCTGGACCCCACTTTTCACGCAAAAGGGGAAAGGGGGTGGCGGGGAAGTAAGAAAACTCATTATCAAATCGGTAATGTCACCTAAGTCATTCTATCCTGATCTTTCCCCGAGGGGAAAAGCCAGCAGGCATCTCCTGACAGTGGAGTAGGAATGTCCCGCAGAACCAGTTGCACCTCTCCTCCCTCCTCATGCAAACAGAGCTGAATAGGGAGGAAAGCCTTGGGGATCCCTGAGTATTTTCCCAGCACCACTACTGCTGTTGAGGGTGACATGCAACCACTCATTCATGTTTCAGGACACCAAAAAATAGGGCTGAATGGGAGTATCATAGGTCACAGGAAGGCAGAAGCAATTGTGCCGACAGCAGCCCTGGG
Source organism: Limosa lapponica baueri (assembly GCA_002844005.1). Taxonomy (NCBI): domain Eukaryota; kingdom Metazoa; phylum Chordata; class Aves; order Charadriiformes; family Scolopacidae; genus Limosa; species Limosa lapponica. The sequence goes on from KZ506105.1 coordinate 127,224, forward strand.
CAGACACAAAGCTGTCCTGCGAGGTGGGCACAGCGCGGCCAAGAAGAGTGAGTAGTCTACAGAGAGCTGTCAGGTAAGGTTTTACAGATCTGGAAGTGCCTCACATCCTAAAATACCCAGTGTCTAGATTTTAAACCAAATTGCAAAGTGCCTGCTAAGTGGGTAACTCTGCATCTTGCAGGTGGCTGCTGAGCAAGATTTTCTGTGATGGTGAAATCGGCCTAAAGGTAAGCAAAGGAAAAATATACATGCAAGATATTTAAATAACGCCAACCTTGTTATTTAAAAAAAGGAAACACACCTTTCTAAAGCATCTGACAGAGTAGTTAAGCCTTAGCTAAACCAGGGGCCTTGAAGCTAGAAGAGGCACCTCCATTGCGTCCTGAAGTATGTTCTTCAGGGAGAAGCAGTTGTCACAATTGTTCTCAATATAGATGACACAAGGGAAAAAGAAACCTTGGCTATTGCCAAAACTCATATTTTTTTTTCTGCTAACTCAGTTTGATCCTGCTGCGTTCATCAAACTGAAATAGTCCTTTCCATTAAATAGTTAAATTTTTGTGGTCCTCTAATGCTGAATTTTCTACTGATCCTTCAGGGCAGCCAGTCTGAAGGAGAAAGGGTAGAGGGATCCCTTGTCCAACCTTTTTTAATTTTAATTTATTGCAGTCAGTACTGTCCTTTGCCACTGCATAGCTAGGGGGAAGGGAAGAGAGCTGAGCCTTCAGCTGGGGGATTTCAGTAACCTTGGTGCTTGAACACACAGCCAGTGCACTGTACTTTGCCTGTTAAATGCTTTTTCCCATAATACTAAATGAACCCGTTTTCTTAAAGCTGAAGTCTTCCTAATGCAAGGCTCTTTTTTAGACACAAACTCAACATTATGAAATATACCACATCACACCTTACACTAATGGGTAATGAAAATATAAGCTATCAAAAGCTGAATCTTTTCCAGGTGCTGTATTTCCTGAGCTCAAATAGTACCTGTTTCATTAATAAGTAGAGCAATACAGTCATACCATTTCTGAACCCACATCAACTCAGATATCTTAGCAAGCTTTGGAATGAAATAACCCAGTTTCAGTATCTACTTTTTGCAGCAAATAAATTTTAAATGGGGAGGAATACAACTTCAAGTAATATAAAAGAAAATAAAATAAATGTTCGCAAAACTAGTAGGAGAAATCTAAATTTTCTGAAGCAGTTTATGTTTGCGACAGTAAACGCCACCCTCAAAATTGTACAATTCACCCCATAACCTTCACATTATCAGTCTGTAGACTGACCCGGCATGTAAAAACTATGATAGTATCTACAGGTCTCATTAAAATTACTGTCTTTTGGGTTGGAAAGGTCAGCAAGGTTACCATGCTGGTACAATATTATTTCCTATGAGTTTGAAAATCTTCTGAGTTTACAGATCCAGGAGTTTTGATCACTAACAAGACTCTTATTGAACCATTAAATCACAGCATGGCCCCCAAATTCAGAATGATGCTTAAGCACCGAATCCGAGCTTTAATGCCAAATAAACAAGCATATCATACTGTTATGCCATTTAGGCTGCTCTACAAACTGAAATAAAATGCATCTAGCTTAATGTGTGCATTAAACATTCTGTGTAAGCACACGAAATTACAATCTTAGTGTTCTATAATGAAATCATAACCGCTGCCTGCAATAAGCTCAGCATAAATCTTCCTGCTTTCCCAAGGAGGCAGTGTCACACTCTTCTGAAATCTGCTCCATAAAAGCAATAAAATCATGATAAGGGAGAAAAAACGAACAAGAAAGGTCAGTGAGGACTGAGTCCTTGGCAAACAAACATTTTCATGCTCCTGGAAGTCAGGTTTCCATCTGTGTTCCCATCTCAGGGTTCATCCCTGTAACATCTCTTCCTTCCAGACACTCTTACAGCTGTTGATTGGAAGATCTTGCAATACTCAGCATCATTACAAGTTATGACTTCATTCCCATCTATTGATGTGTGTAGGCTTATGGCTTTTTGCTGACCTCTTGAAGTTTTGATCCAAGCCTTCAATTTCTCATGCATGAAAGCCAGAAAAGGCTAGATAGCATTCAGAATGCCAAAACCAGCTGATCTTGGCTGTCTTTGTAAATCAGATGATGAATCGTCAGCAGTGTTTACAAATGCTGCACACCAAGAAACCCACAGTGGGCTTTTACCGGTCCATTTGCAGCATGTACTGAAATGTCTTGGTGACTTCTGTTTCTTGCAAGAAACGTAAGAAAACTCTCTTTTTTAGCTCACCACCAAGGTTTTCATTCAAGCAATGTTTCCACCTGACTCCAGGGCACAGAAGGACCCCTGCTTGTGTTTGTGGACTCTCAGTCTTTGATGCCTTGAGGCGAGGCTGGCCAGGGAGCCACCAAGCTCGCTCTGTGTCCCTGCTGGGCATGTAGCCTCTTCCCGGGATTAACGAGCCCTTGTGTTCCCTGGTTATTGCTGGTTTAAAAACAAAGACAGAGAAGTGGTGTTTTGGTTGGGAGGGACAATATGCTAAGGAAGCATGCCTTAAGGAATAGGCCGTTATTGCTTTTTGCATGAAGATTGAGAAGCAGCGGGGAGGAGGCAAAGAGGAAGGCTGGGAAAGCAGACCTAGAGCCATTTGAAGTGGACAGACCGGATTTATTGTGCTAGACACTGATAGCAGGGATTCTGCTCTTTCATTTGCAGGCTCTGTGTTTGCCTGATAGCAGAGTCATATGTAAACACTTGGTAAGGAAGCTTGACATTAGGCTAAAAGCAGCCAGAGTTGAAGTTGCTGGCTGATTGCAGGAAGGCTCAGAGCCTTGTTATTTTAATTTTGTCTGGAGTTCAGCTTTTGGGCCCAAGCTTAGTGCTTTTGGAAAACCCATTCCTCATTCTGATTTGGAAACATGCTACCCTTATGATATTACAAAGCGTATTTGGAGCATATTAATCTGCCCACGGCTCCTCCTGCAATTTCTCAGGTTTTCATAGTCCTGCATGCAATTCTTCCCCGTCTGTGGAATATCAATGCTGCAATAGCCCCAAGGAGAAAACCTTAATTTAAAAACAAAAACACAGAGATGGTTGCACAGAGATCCTTAACTCTGCCTTTATGCCAATGGCTATCTGAAGCAAGTGAAACGTGTTGTTGTATTGCTTAGCTAGATTCGGATAACACTATGCCAGAGAAATACTTCATTCAGTTAAAAAGAAGAAAAAGGGCAAGTTTAGGGCACTCAAAAACATTTGTCAGTTCAGGCAGAACATGGCCCAAGTAATCTAGTTGGAAAGAAAAGGAGAAAAATTGAACCATCATTTCAGCATTCCAATGTTCACGATTCGTTTTAAAATGAATTGTAGCCAAGTTGAAATTTTGAAAGCAGAGAGAGAAAAACCTAAAAAAAAGAAATAAATAATCTGGATTAGCTTCACCATTTTCCTTCATTTTTTTTCATTTCGTCACGGACCTGAGGGGGATGGGATATAGCTACTTGGAGAACCCAAGGAAAACCACTTTAGTTGTGACCTAAAGCCACCGTGACCCAGCTGAAGGACATCCATGACTTGCTGCAGATTTTGGGAGAGCCTGTTTTAGCTCTGGGAGAGGCACTGTGTGTGTTTCACTCCAGATCCTCAGTGATAGTCAGAAAATTGAGAGCTGTTGGAGCCTAATTTAAGAACTTCTGGGGGGCTGAGTGCTTGGGAAAAATGCCCCAGGATTTGCAGCAGTCCTTGGAGGTTGTAGGACACCAGAGTCAGTGGCAGCTCAAACTACTTCCCTCTCAGGCCATGTGTCTCCAGCCTGGAGGCACTGGCTGCAGGGACCCAGCACAAACGGTTCTATATGACCCCCTCCCTCCCCTCCTTCTTGAAATCCAAAGTGTGTGCTCACACATGGGGGTCAACACCCCCATGCTCTTTTCATCTGCTGTGACTCGGCAGGAGACCGAGGCGTTGCCTGCGTGGGACTCCTGCCAAGAGCAGCAACAAGCTCTTCCCATCAATGCCAGGAAAACACAGCCCTATTTCAGACCATACTGGTTTATCTGTCCTAAATCTCTCCAGTCTCCACAAGCAGAACTTATCAACTGCCCCCATCCTCACTCTAACCCCATTAAGTGGGAAAAGAGGGGGAAGAGGAGCAGAATCCAGGTTTGATGATGCAAAGTGACTGAAGTTGCTGCTGCTGGTAAGAGAGGGGTTCCCGCTTACTTTCACGAGAACAGGATGTGCCATTGATTTTCACTGCCTCCGCTTCCGTCTGTGTGTCATCCATCCCTCTCCCAAGCAACATCTGAGTCTGCTGGATGATCTGAAACACCACCGAAGGCAGTAATGGTCTCAAAGGTGTTCCTGAAAGATTCATCAGAATCAGCAGCTGGGTGGAGACAGGACAAAACCAGGCTTCATTAGCTCTGCTGCTCACAGAGTGGCTTGTAATAGCGTAAATATGTTTAATTCCTTGCTGCCTCTGCCCTAGGGATTTGCATTTAAAAGAGGAAGGGGAGCTTGCAGATTCAAATGTTTAGTTAGGTCCGCTTAATTCTATTATTCCAAAATTTGAAACTAGGTACGAACACAGTTCTATAGGCACATCAGCAACCAAACTTCAGCCTTGTGTATCTGGATGCCAGAGAATGTGGTTGTTTCTTTATAAGCATCACTCGAAACGCCAGGTTTTATTCCAAAAGAGAAGCAGGGATCTGCATCCCAGGAAGCCTTTAAGTGGTTCGCTGACACATGGGATTAACATAATGAATTATCACACAATGTGCTGCAGTTAGAGGCCCAGAGATTAATTGCTGAAGGCCAGATGGGAGCAGTAGGGGTAAATACAGCCTTTTGTTGAAGGAAGAGGGTGAGGGCTGAGCGTGCAAAGCTGTGGTGACCAGGAGGAGAGTGTGAGTGCTCCTGGGGATTTTGCCTTGGCAGGGCAGGGACAGGCGGAGCAGCCCCGGAGGAGACCCGAGCTGCTTACACCTTCTGCGGAGAGGCAGCACGTGAGCACCCCGTCATCTGTCGAGGGACGGGGGGCTACCGCTAGTGTCCCCAGCTGCCCGTACACTGCTTTCCAAGATGGTGCCTCATGGCCTAGCACCACCCTTGTCCTTGCGTCCTTGCTCCTGGGGCTTGCCCGTGGGGGCTCCGAGGGGCTGGAGGCCATTTGTTGTGCTCAAGTCACTGCCTCTGGGATGGCAGAGGTGAAACACCTTTTTTTTTTTTTTTAAAATTCTCTCCTTCTGCCATTCCAGGGCCTGGCCTATGTCTTTCTGAATGTCATGGGATTTTAAGCAAATTTTTAAGTGGCTTATGGAGATGCCACAAATATAAAGCCATATTTCATATGGACAGAAGTTAAATGTAGATCATTAATGAAAACTGGCTGGCACAACTAATGTAACTCACTGCATTTTATGTCACCATTTAAACAGGAATGCTTTTTTACAAGAAAAGGCCCCTCTATTTTAACATGGATCTAGAAAATGTTGTCTACCTATTTGTTGAAAACGTCTGAAAAACCTGCTTTCAGGGATCCTGCCTTACAAATATCACCATCTAGTGCAACATTTTGATTCTGACCTTTAAAACTGAATTGGAAAAATGACTGCCAATGAGGCTAATTTACAGGAATATTCTTCAATATCAGACAAAGAATTTAGAAATATTTCCCACTGTAATTTCAGCATTGATGCATTTCAATTAATTTACCATCACAGAAAACATCTGGGCCCTAGGCCAAGAAGTGCTGTATCATTTTTCTATTATAGTGATACCTTTGCTGGTTAATTTAGGAAAACAACCCAAACATAATTAACACAAATACTATTCTTCAGTCTACTGGCATTTCAAGAAAAACACATAAAGGCACGGTGCTCTTAAGCACTGTAATGCTGGGCAGACCTTGGTATAGATCCCGAGAGTGAAGGGAGAAGGAACAGCTAACTTTTTTGTAGAAGGAGGAATTGCCAGTGCTACTGACATTTAAACTTCACCTAATCAAAGACACTAACGGGTTTTGAGCCCTCCCAAACATCCACTGAAAGAACCATGTTTTCCCTCTCTCATACGTATCCCGAGTCTCAGTTTCTCAGGTAATGATGTCAAATAGGAGATTCTATATCCCGGCAAGGAACTTCTCTGCATTTCCAGCCTCATGTTTTGATGATAAATGTGCTTCTCTATCTTTTTACCACTAAAAACCAGCATTCATTTGGCTGGGGAAGAGGTACACAGTTTTTCCTCCTCTAATAGGCAAACCTCCAAATCTCTAGTTCCACAGAACACACCTAGACTAGGAAGTGCCCACATTTAATGAGAGATTCAAAACAAACATACTTTGTTGCAAGCTATGCCATAGTTACGAAACCACCAAGGCTGACTTTTTTTCTTGGCACACAAGTTCTATAGAAGATTGAGGTTGCTAACCCTGTGTCTGTCTGCCTCAGAGTCACTAGCTATTGCTAACTGGGAATGGTCTTCAGAAAGACTCTCGAGCAAGTCATAAACTTTTACCCCTGGGTCCACGATGTCTTAACAGTTGTGCCACAGATTGCACACTGAACTTTCCAACATGACCCGACAGGAACAATGCAGCCCAGACTGCCTGACGCTACGTACAGTGGGCTGCAAACACTCAGAGACAAATTAAGAAGTCCATTTGGCTCAGTGGGCTGTGAAGGCAGGTACCTAACACTGTTGCTTTGAACTCCACCATTGTTACCTAGGCATTGCTAGCCAAAGACTGCCAAAAAGAAGTGGTCTGTGCTTGTAGATCCACATTTCTAGCATGGAGGTGGAATGTATGAAGTACATTCCATTAATACATGGAAGAGGCAAAACACACTAATAAGGATAACAAGAACCCAAAAGACATCTAAGTCCTGACCATCTGAATCCAACTCAATGGACTGAGTCACAGAAAGATCTAAACTACATCTTGTCAGGAATTTTCCAATCTGACTAATCAAAACTAAAAAGGTTTTGTCATAGTTGTCGGTTTTGAGGAAGTTCTATTGACAAAATGCCCCTCAGTTAGGTTTCCTGCTAGTCCATGGGGCAGGCAGATGGAGAAGCCATGCTTCCAAACTACCCAGTTTCATGGCGACCCCACCACAGAAATGTCTCAGTTAGGAATTTCAGACTCACAGCTGCACTTTAGAAAGCCTGGAAACTTGTAGAGCCAGCTCAAGGCAGGGATTTCAGAGTTTCAGGTTCCCAGGCATGCAGGAACTGGGCACAAGTCGTTGTTCAGGTTGATTTTTTTATAGGGAAAAACACCCCCAAAAAACAACATGCAGAATTCAGCCAGGGAGAAGCATTTTACTTTGGAAAAACTGAAATTCCGGAATGTATTTTCTCTGGGATATTCTGAAGTTTACTGCCCTGGTTCCAGATTTAGTAATGTTGGAGTTTTCCATGAATGGAATTTTGACAAGGTCTAATTTATCACCCTCCCTCTGAGAGGAGCCAAGTTCCCGACACACAGCAGATAATATTATTGCAATTATCTGCATGACCTTCTGCCACTGATATCTCATGTTGCTGGGGGGGGGCGGGGAAGGAGAGAACTCTGATTTTCATCCTTCCTTCCTTTCCAACCTCCTGCATAATCTCAGGAAGATAAATTTCACAGAAATCCAAGCCCACAGTTCTTTGGAAACTTACTGAAGAGCATGTAAAGAATGAAACTACTGAATCTAAGCAGCTGGTAGGCCTATTCCCTTTTATTTTAGTTTTAGCTGTTGAGTTTCTGAAGAGTTGAGTGTCATGTTGCAACCAATATACACCTCTGATTTCTACTATATGCTTCAGTGTATTCCCACAATCCTCAGGAAAAGAAATAAATCTTACTGTATATATTAACATATGCTTCTCTTTTCTGTAGCTGGTTTATTATTGCTGCACGGGAATTTGTATGGAGGACATGTATTAGAATTTAAGTTGGGAAGGAAGGACAGAAACATGGTTAAATGTATATTTTTTCCTTGCCAAATAATTTGTGTGCTCATTTTTACATAATACTATCATTTCTTAGGATGTATAGCTGTCATTACCTAAGCCAAAACTAAAAATCACTTCACAACAAAATATCTTGTTAAATTTTACAGCATAAAGAAGACCTCAGAGACAAATAGACCAGGGAAACAAAATAGCTAAAACCAATTTAAGCCAGATTAAAGCTGACCAAGCTTACAGTTGAATGAGTTTTTGAGATGCCATATTAGGGCTCATACACAATTTACTTTTCAGAGACAGGATCCTGTAGCAGGACTGGCTAGCTATTCATTAGGCCACCAAGAATTCTTTAGCTGTATTTTAGAGTCTACATTTAGATGATGGGAGGGCTATTTCAGGCAATTCTGTTAAAGTTAGCACAGACACTAACTGATATGGGTAATTGTTTCTAGAAAAGCCTTTGACCTACTGCATACACTTGAAATTCAGTCACAGCTGAAGCAGGGATTTGTTAAATTTGTTTTTAACAAAAAAAAAAAACAAAAGAAAACTATGGTCCCCGATTAGTTTAACATCAGCAGGTTTGGTGCTTCTTACTGCTTTATATACTACAACTTTGAGAAAAAGGCTACTTCTCGCTCCTTTTTACTCAAGAGAGATGAAGAGCAAAGATGACAAAAGACATGGTGGATGACAGACTGTGGGCCATCATGGGGCCACCGGTCCCTGTTGCTCGTGGGCCAGAGGAGAGCCGACTCCATTGTGCCAAGCCACAGTCAGGAACTGAACGCCGTGCAGGGGCAAGCACACAAAAGCCTATTGGAAGGATTAGTGACGCAAAACTCAAATGCCTGAACTTCACCTGAATGTCTTATGCTTTGGGAGGTGCAATATCATGTTGAAAGCAAAGACGGCTGCACAGGGCAGGCTGTCTGGCTGTTACCAGCAGAGGGGAGGATCATACGATAAAAGCTTCTCAATGCGGCACTCTGGTCAAGAGCAAAGTGCTGTGAAGAGCCTAGGAAATACTGATGCCCTCGGTAACCACATATGTGCTGGGAACAGGATGAAGCTGTCCAGCTGGGCAAATGTGCTTGGTGCAAAGCTGAGAGAGAGCACAAAGCACTGATCAGGAAAATCAGTAAGGTTTATTTAATAGGAGTCATCAAAATGAGACATCCCCAATGGGGCCATGTTCAGCAAGCATGCAAGAAGGTCAAAACAAAATTCAGCCACTGCAGAAGAGATTCAGTGTTTAGAGCACTCGCCTTAGATGTGGGAAAACCAAGCTCCAGCCCGTGACTAAATCACATACGCAGATGATTTGTGCATGTGTCTCCTGCATACCCAGCTAATGCTCCAGCCAGCAGGTTCCTGCCTCATTCTGGGAAGGGAAGATACCTGGAGAGCTTTTCATTTTATCCCAAGCAGAAGCAGGGAACACTTCTGAACTCTTGCTCCTTTGCCAGAAGAAGGATGGTGTTTCTCTCCTGGCTCTGGCGTGGTGTGATGTGACGTTAGGCACAGCCCCTTGCTTGTGCAGAGTCTCACAGAGGGGTTTACCACCACTCTCTCAGCAGATGGGAGAGTGTGAGTGTCATTCACGTGTTGAGGTGCCAGCAAGCAGATGCAGAAACAGGGTAGGAGCTAGGCAGGAACACCATCATGCCGGAGAAATGCTCACTGACTGCTTCGTGCCTGGAAAGTGGCACCGAGTTGAGCAATGAGTTACTAGAGCAGAGGGAGAAAAAGCCTCAGGCAGGAAAAGGTAGAGAAGGAAGAAAGAAACATTTAGATCATTCCAGTTAACCATCGTAAGGGGGGGCAAAATTTCCAAGTCATCAAATTGACTCTAACCAAGTGGTTTCTCCTTCCCTGACCGTTTGCCGTCTGCTCAAGTGTGTACCTTTAAAGTACATGTATTTGTACAGGCTCTGCCCAAATTTTTATCAGATAATCGAAGTCCTCTCCAGCAGAGGATACAAAATAAATACCAGCAAACTTGGAAGCTGCACAGTGCAAGAGGCCATAAACACAGCGGTGCAGCCTGCAAGCCGCTCTTTGGGAGTGCATGGTGCCAGAAAGGGGAGCTTGGTGCCTTCGTTTCATGGGAACATCGCTCACATGGAGTGTGCAGTGAAATGGCACCTCAGGAGTTTACCATTGCTACCTCCACAAGAGAAAGGTGACAGCGAACCCGTGAGTTTCCAGGCAGCCAGGAAATAGGTCCCTAGAGCCTGTGACAGGGCCAGGAATAGTGCTGATTCCCGTCTTCCTTGCGCATAACCGTGATACAGCAGAAAGCCTGTGCTGTGGCTCCGTGCCAGAGGAATGAGGAAAGACTCATTCCCCTGCCCATACTGTCCTCTGTTTCCTTTCATTTTGCAAGTCAGGAACAAGGCAATGTTTGGCCCCGAGTGTGGATGGCGGGAGAAAAGCAATAAGGACTTCACAAGAAATACTGGGCAAACAAGTGAACAACTCCCATTGCCTCACATGCCTGCTGTACATGAAGATGAGTGGCTTTCAGTCAACTGCATATTTACTGAAACACTCACATGAGGCTGGTCTGACCTAAAAAAACATGAAATAAAATGTCACAAACTTACACGGTTGCAGGACTTGAGTTAACTAGGACAAAAGTGCATGACCCTCCCACATTAAATGGTAAGGGTGGAACAGGAAAGCTGATCCTCTGTCAGGAATAGCACAGATAAACATTTACTTCAAAATAAACAGGTAGCTCTCTAGCCTCTGAAGCCAGTATATTGCCTCTCTTCCTGCCAAGGATGACGGGGTAAGGGATTATTCTTAGACTTATAACTGAGAGTAAAAATAATCATGACCCCTCTGCAAACCTTAAGGAAAAGTGTATCTAATGTTTTATTTAAACAGATCTTTGCAAAATTCATCAAAACTATTCTAAGAATGCATCCGCAAATTACTCCACCATCCTTAACACCAGGGAAGGGTGACACCTGTTATATCATCTGTGACCAATTCTCAAGTCAAGTACGAGGTTCTGACCCTGCCTTGTGAGTCTTATTGCCATCAACGGGAGTTTCACCTGTAATGTGAAGGACTACACTTCAAGACCTCTGTTTATTATTTGTATGGGAAAGGAATAGTGTTCCCGTGGGATACACACAGGGCTGGGAGTCTGTTCTGACACAGGCTTTGGCCGCATCTGTGTGACACTGAGCAAGCCCCAGAAACACTTCCTAGCTTTACCTGCTGCTCAAGCAGGAGCACTGCAACCGGCAGGGAAGGAAGGGTTTGGGCATAAGGACTAGCTCCTGATCTCGGCCACCCCAGCGCTTCCATCTAGTGTAATTTGTCCTTGGACAAGGAGGTGTCTCTGGATCATGTTGGGGAACTAAGTCAGATCCTTTAAAAGGTACCTCAGTGAGACTGAGCTAGGCATAGGTGGTCTAAGCATAAATCCCTGCTCAGTTACTGTTTAAACCAAGAGAAGCTGAAGTGCACAAGCAGGAGCACATTGACCAGGAGAAAGGAGGCACCTCAGTATCCCCATTTGCTGTGGGCCATGCTTGTGATTGGGCGCTTCCAGCTGCCTGTCCCACGACACAGGGGACTGGACAAGGAACTTCCCTAATAAAGAGATACCGTTTAGGTGCCTGCTGGCTCCTCTGCAGATGCCCACATAAATTGCCCACAGGAGAGACTTCTTCTCCATAACCATCTCAGTTAGAGCTTAGCTTACATTTTTGTTAGGCTGGCTCTACATGAAAAAAAGTCTCTTCTCCTGGAGATTACTGGGAAGATTACTTGAGCAAATAGGTTCAACCAAAGTTCAGATTAGCATCTAGACTAAATTAACAAGCCTCTTTGGTTGGCCCGCTATTAATTCTTAAGATGGGAGACCACATGAATTTCTACACCTGTGACTGGTTAAGTAACCTGTAAACATGCCCATGCAGGGGTTTGTCAGTAAGAGTCTATTGGGACTGTCTTGGCCCTGATTTACTGGGAAAACCATTTATTCTTTGATATTTTTTTTTCCAGGCCAGATTCTCTGTATGTCATTCCAGGGAACATCATTTACAGACAGTTTTTACCACGTTTACTTTGATCCTAGAGATACTCAGTTGGAAAGAAGTACACGGAATTTAGGGGGCACAATTACTAGAATCCCTTATACCTGCCAGTTTGGCTGCGTTGTGAAAACCCCATTAAGTGTATTGGAGAAAACCTCAGGAAAGGCACAAAGAATTTAAGCATTACCTACCTTATTAATCTGTGTAAAAGCATTGCTCCAAAGAGGAGGTCAAGTATAATTTCAATTGTTTTACAGCCACTGCAGTTAAATACCTTCAATTAAGTCTCTGTGACTACATAGCATCATAATAATGCCTTATACCTAGAGGGCCTTTAGTCAAAAGACCTTAAGATTTTTATAAAGCTTCTTCCAAAGATTAAGGAGCTGGTCTTCAAGCAGTCCATGAGATGAGGCTAGACTTTAGAATGTGTAGTCTGGAGAGCACAAGCAAAGCATTCAACCTCTCTTCCTCCAGTTGCAATGTCCAAGTAAAAGCCCTGAAGGAACCTCACTGCAAGAACTCTTCTCAGGCAGCTCCATTTTAGCAGCCTCCACAGCCTGGTACTTTATGTCCTGGCCCCTCTACAGGCTGCAGAGAAATTAATCACTGAGAATTTTGACACATACAAAATGGGTTTAGGCACTAAGTGTCAGGAACAGTGCTATAGTGTAGAAGAAAAGCTACACAAAAAATATGCTCCCTTCTGATAAATATATTACGGATGTATGGCAGCAAACATGACCTCTCCTCCAGGCTCCTGAGGACATGCCCACACTCAGCTTGGATAACTGGTCTTCTCTTTGAGGCAGGGGACAGGTTTCAGAGCTGGCTTTGGTCTTTGCTTTTCTCATCATATTGCCCCCTTTCTCCACCTCCTCACTTCACCTGAAGATGTGTTAGGACTACTTATTCAGGCCCCAGAAACAACCAGAGGGAGTACTGAAGAGCCTGTGGTCTCAAAGAAACTGCAAAATAATTCTGCTGTGACAGCTAATGCTGCAGCTCCCACACCTCTATGGTGGTAATACGACATGTCAGCCTGCTCTTTTGTGCAAGCAGTGATGGGATTACCTAGAGATTACAAACACCGTACAAAAAAAGCAATTTATTGCTCTGTGCCTGCATTTTAAACTCTTCTTTCTTTCAGCCTGGAGGACTTCTGCCAATTTCCCTATCCACCCCTCAAAGGCAGCAGAGAGAGCAACAGATGGGGAGGGACGCATCAGCCTAACACTATATGCTCAGCCTTAACGCTAGCCCTCAGTTCGGAAAGCGGGATATCTTCAGCCGTGGTTCCACTCTGAAATCAGCAGATTAAAACTTTGAAGGAAATGGTGCAGTTGCATTTCTAAACATACTTTTCTGGATTTCACCCTTCCTCTCAGGTCTCAAACTTCCATTACACTAAGGCCAATTTGAAGCTTAGTATGCAGCATAGACCATGCATGTCCCAATCTCTCTACACATGCTGCTTTGGTATTTATGAGAGGAAGGGTCCAAGACTGTGTCAGCCATGTGATGGTAGCTTTCCCTGGGCCCTAGGTGCGAGCCTGGCAGCCCTGCCACCTGCCTGTGTCATGAAAGAGTGGAATGCACTGGTTCTGCATTGGAAGAAACATACGAGGAAAACTCTGCTGAATTAGAACTGAGTTTAAATGATTCACACAGAGACTGGAGAGGCAAAAGGGTAAGAAAGACCCTCCCATTGGGTCACAAAGTTCAGAGTGCACCCTTTTGTTTCCCAAACTCCTGATGGAGCTTAAGATGCAGCCAGGTCCAATCTTAGTCTCAGACTTGGACAATGGTCTATGTCTAATGGAATTATCTATACAGAGTTTATAATAATAAATATTTAATACCTACATGGATTAGTAATGCTTCATTAGTATTAATTCAACATGCTATCAGTCACTCATCAAAGATCTGCGATTGGTAAAAGGTCTCTCTGCCTCGAGGAGCAACCTTGAGAGCTTGGAGAGGGGAGATCACCACCATGTAACCACGCTGCCTAGCGGGGAGAGCTCAAAGAAGGTCCACTTAGGCTGTCATATTTATGGAATAAAGTGGTTAGCTCACAGTCAAATTACATGTGATGGGAAAGGTATGAATGAGACTCCTTGTACCCACCATCTTCTTTGTTCCTTGATAAATGAGTCTTGGAAAAGCCCCCTGCTATTCGTGTGTTAATCGCATGATTGGGGTTCCAAGTTCACATGCGTCAATGCTCACTGTGTCACTGTGGGTTTTCAGAGAACAGATTAAAACTAGAGGAGTTCTTGGCCTGGCCATGGCTCTTTTAGAGTCTGTGCTAAACTACTGCTAGTTTGGTTAAGGGATCGAGTGCATCTGTCACTGCTCATCAGGGTCACAAATGTCCACCAATGTAGGCTGCCAGACCACTTGCATGGTGTGTCTGGGCTGGACCATTGCTTGCCGCTCGCCTGGATGCTTGGAGAAAGGGGAGTGGCTGCAACATCAGCCCCCCACGAATGCCAGGTACATTATTTCACCCCAATGACTTCAGTATCTACCACTCCCTATTTCCAACACCCTCTGAACAAGCAGGATGGCACGTTGTGAGCAGACCTGTTTGTTAAGCACACAGGAATTTCCAGGATTTGCTCTCAGACAGGCCAGGAGGTTTCCTCCAGGACAGCCAGAGACGTGCTGGTAAGATTGTACAGAGTTCCCAGCTTTTCGTGGTTCACTGTAAGTGGCATTTAGGGCTGCTAATCCTTTTAAACTCCTGCACTGGTTCTATTCATTAGGTTACTATACCCAACAATTACATGTGCAGGGCAAAGGAAGGCTCAGTTTTTCTCCCTCCTCTGGCTCAAATTCTCAATACCTTGGGAAAACAGAAACAACCCACCATATTTAAGCTGTCACCTTCTTTTTGTGGCTTTTACCATTCAGAGGCAGCTGTATTTACATAAAAACATAAGAATAGCCAAATGTCCATTCAGCCAATATCTTACACAGCAATTGCAGATACCTAGACAGGAAGAGAACAAACAGCACTACTTTCTGCACATATTCTCTCAAACTCAGCTTGCGGCTCTGGGATTTCCAGAAACCAAAGTAATTTCTTTGTATTTGGGTTCCCCCATCATCCCTTCCTGCTGTGTTTCTCCAATTGTTTTTTGGATTCATGTACTAGGCGCTAAAGGTTTACAACATGTGGCAGTGTTCTGTACTACATCAAGGCACCATATGAAGCAGACCCTCTTGCTTCTTCTGAGCCTCCTGAAACATGTTGGTGGGGACTACCTAGGGACTTTTTTTGGCCATCCATGCTTCCACCCATCTCCAAACACCACTATACTGTGGGCTACTGCTGGCTTTCACTGGTTAACAAGCTGCCAAGGAGTCATTGTCACAGGATATTCACCTAGAATAATCTCAGACACAGCCATAGTTAAAACCTAGAGAGGAGCGAATGAGAGAAAGGGTGGATTCAGCCAGTAGCCTGGAGCTTAATGCATATTTTGAAAGAGCTGTTCTCACTGGAGATAAGAGGATGAAGAGGTGAACACTCCACCATCTTTTGTTTTCATTGTGATGAGTTGAGGCTTCTGAGGATGCCAGAGCCGATATTACCTTTTCCAGAGCATGCCTGCAGCATGAGTGTGAAGCGTTGGATGCAGACAGCAGCCTGGGTGCTGGACGCAATGCCGCCGCATAAGGGCTTCTTGGTCCACAGACCTCAGCAGCATGGGTGAAGCATCACCATGGATGGCTCTGCTGCTTGCAGCACTGGAGCAGCAGTGTGTGGTGTGGACATACCTCCCCTTCCCTGCCCAGCCTGCTGTACACTCCTCCCTGCACCACAGAGGAGTTTTCCATTCCAGTGCATTCCCAGGAGCTGCAGCAACACCACTACCCTCTATGTCCTATGGGGCTTCCTCAAAATGTCTTCCAACTTTCTTAGTCCTATCACCCAGCATCACCCTTGCAATCACATCTGACATAAACTTTGGTGCAAGGTGCCTATCAAACACTAGCAGGCTAACATGGGAGAGACTTTATACTCCCATGGCTGCAGTGGAAATGACTATACAACATGTAGAGACAGGCTTTCTGCTTACGAGTTGCGAGATCGAGCATGGTTATCAGAACTGCCAGCCCTTGCGCGAGCTGGACTCTGCTTGAGGCCTATTTACTTAGCATTTTTCCCAAACTGGCAGCGAAGAAAACATTCCAAAAGAAATACTGCCATGCCAGGCAGGAATCTTGCACACTTTATCATATGTGCTGGACCCAGCTGGGTTTTCTCATGGAGTATCTTGTGGGCTGAGTCACCCCGTCAGCAGTTTGGTACCCCTGGGTGCCTGAGGCTAGGAATGTGTTTCCCTGTCTGAAAGCACAATATATATCCATGTACATCGGTGGGAGTTAAGGCCAAGTCTTTGCTTACATGAGGAAAGTGCATGCTCTTCCAGCAGTGCAGCCCTAAGGCGTGATGTCTACAGAAGGCAGAGGCAAGCATAATGCTTTTATAGAGGCTGGTCAAGTGATTTATGTGAGAGCCACCAGCTGAGCATACAGGGGCCATGGATTCACTTTCAGCTTCTCCTGAATTGCTAGATGGAGATCCCTCATTCAGATCAAATTTCTTCAACTGTAGGTGAGAAAAGACCCCAGTAAGGACCCAGTTACTACCTGGTTTTCTTTTCCTGTGTGAGTTTCCGCCTCTCCAGGTTTTTAAGAGGCAGTCTGTGCATCACCAACATCTGTCTTACAGTATTTGAAGGATTTCCTGGCAGGCAGTGAGGAGCACCCAAGCCCAGAAGTGACTGACAGCAAAAGAGATGAACAAAACCCACTCAGGATAGTGGAGCAAGCGAACATCTCATCACAGGGAAAGTATCTTCCATTTGCCCTTGATAGTCACCTATGGGGAAAGCTAAAAAACCCCAACCACCCAAACCCAGTACTGCAGAACAGTTCTATGAAGCACAGTTCCCTTCCCATGGATGGCCACTTGAATGCCTTTCCTTAATCTAAGCAGGGCTTGAATATGGCTTTAAAGTTATCTAGATGGGGTAGAGACAACAAAGAATGGAGAAAAGGAGGTACAGGAGGAAGTAACATTGGGTTGGAAGAGTCACTTTGCTGTGAGAAGCAGCTAACAATATTCCATAGTTCTTGTGCCCCATTTATACATGTACTAATAAGAAAGGACGGCACATTCAAGTGTTAAACTGCTACTATGACTTTAACTCCTCCAGTCTGAGTCAACACCAAACCCCAATAAAGAAAGCGTACTAGTGACTTGTTCCAGCTGCCTGGGGTCACCAGGGGACTGCACAGACAAAAAAGCACCCAACTGCAGCATGGTGTTACTGCTTTGCCTGCCTCATATTGGTAACGCTTCCCTCAGGTGAGTCAACGAACACTGAGTACCTCTTGGGTTGATGAACAGGCAAAGCTGCATGAGCCCAACTAAATCAGCTGCCCTAAGATGTCACTCCATTCTTCCCTTTGCCCTGACACCTCCTAACCTTTCTGCAGCTACAGGGGGCCTGAGCACTCGAGACTAACCACCACATTTGAAGGTTACCTATTGACTTTAATATATTGTCTCTAACTGCTGGGAAGCTTCAGAAAGGGAGCCAGCCAAATAATTCCCTTTCTTAACCTCATTGCAAGCCTGTTGGATGGGAAAGAAGAGCAGAACTACCATTTACTTGCCCTATTTGAGATCATCACCTCCACCCTCCCCACCACCCACACAAACACTTTTCCTCAGGAAGCAATTAGATTGCCATTCACTTCAACAAAAGTTATTCATCTTCTGAATTGGCCTTCAACAAGGCCAGCATCAGACAGGCACATTCATTACAGGCAAGTACCAGCCCCTCCCTCTTACAGAGGGCTTAACCCACATTAAAGCCCAGTCTTTTGGAAGTTGTTTGCAGCATTCCCTCCACAAGAGTTCCCCAAACAATGTGCTCATGGTACAACTCACATTGATCAAACAGGTTATCCATTAAGCAACCTCTTCACTCTCCTAGCTTCACACACACAAAGTCTCTCCCTCTTTTAAGATGTGAAAGACCTTCCTTTAAGGTATGAAGCCTAAATAAACTCAGCTGCACATTATTAGCCACATGATGGGAACTGCTGCCTGAGTGAAGGCTGTGCTGAGCAAAGGAATGAAGCAACCAAAAAGCTGGCATGGCTCAGTGCATGGCCAAGATATCTCAAATCCTATGTCCCAACAGGGAAACCAACGACCTTGGTTGCTTCGTGACTTAGAATTTTCATTTCCGCATCCTGAAGTTTTTTAACCTCATTTTGTTCGGAAACAAGGCCTAGGCTGTGCCTTGTTTTGTGCGTATGTGTGTGTCCCTACAGAGTTTGAACTGATTGGCCAGTTTCAACCACATTTAACAGATTAAAATACTAAGTTTTCACAGGTTTCATGGAAACTGACTTCTGAGAAAAAGACAAGAGTCCTGAGTTAAAGCTGCAGCGTGAGCTCACTCCCTATTAGCTATTGGTGACTACACTTTAGAAAGGGCCCTTATAGTGCTGAAAAATTTCTTTCAGATGTTATGGAAACATAGCTATTCAGTGGCTTGCGTGTTAGCTACCCAAGGGTATTGCCCGCCTTGAGCTGCACATCTGTAAGAGATCAGTCCTTCCTCATTCTGGCACTCAAAAAATTCTTGTTTGAGTTCTTATAGGCCTTGACTCCCATCCTACTCCCTAACTCTGTAGATTTAGCTCTCCCAATCCTTCTCACAGACTTCTTTGCAGGCCCCTTTCTTCCTTGTCCCGGTGCCCTTTGTCTTGCCAACTTTGTGATAACTAGGTGCCCTGATCTGAATGTGGCATGAGAATAAACTCCCTATTGTATAATGCAGCCCTGTAACTCTTCCCTCCCTTGGCAGGGAAAAGTTGTCACATTTGTTTTCACCTTTCCATTCAGCCAGCTGAAGAAAACTTCTGGCACCTACACCTTGTGCAGACTCTTGGAGAGGCCAGAATTGCAAATTCATGCTCCTTGTGCCTGCATCATCATTACAAATTGGTAGCTTTACATCTTTACACTTCTGTGAGCAGCAAAAACAGTTGATCTCTCTTCTCCTTCTGCAGAATGCTGGTAAGCAGAGGAACGGTCATTTAATTTTTGCCCTAATTTTCAAGCAAAAGAGTGTGGATGGATCAGTTCAAAGACGAGGAATATCTTTTGCACATCAGCAGAATGAACGAGAGAAAATGCCTCAGGCACCTTATCAGCGAAATGTGAAGGCAAACTCTGCTGTGAACGGTCCAAGCTCTGAAGACATTTGAGAGTCCTAAGCTCTTGCAGAGACGCGGTTCCGAGTCAGTTCACTGGGAATTTCTACCTGAACAGATTGAATGGAATGAATAAGTTTCAGATCCAGTCCCAGGAGGTTCAAACCCTTATTTCAGAATTCGATTTGTTCTAATACATGCAATAAAAGTTGCAAACGGCCAATTTTCCCTATATTTTTCCTTTTCTATAAATAGGGAGCCTGTGGAATGAGATGAAAACTGACCTCCTCTTAACCCAGGGTCAGGGATAGTCCAAAGGGTTGCCATACAAGTTTTTCCAATCTCCACCCTGCCAGGATAATGCGCTGCTCACCGTGGAGCCACCTCTGGGCTAAAAGAGCCGTGCAGCCCCCATGCTGATTTGGGAGTTTGGACTTTCTGCTGTGGCTGCCAAAAGTGACATGAGTTAGTGCTAGGTTTGCTTTCTATTAACAGCTGTGCTGAGATCATGGGGTTTCTTAAGCTCTCAGTGTCCAACTGAAAATTTTCAGTCAGCAGTGCTGTTTTCTGATGGAATCACACTGGTGACCTGGAGGTGAAAGATGATTTCATCTGTGTTTCCACTAAAACAACTCCATGGCTCAGAGTTCATAAGTACTGTGAGAGCAGCCCTAGAAATGAGCATGAATGTGTGTGGTTGCATCTATAAGCAGCACTATGCCTTTGAGTATCTGCACTTGAATGCAAAGATCTGAACTACTCAGACTGAGTGATTTAGACATTTGTAATTATGGCACAGCCTGGGTTTATTAAGGCTACTGAAGCTCATTAGTGAACTTTGAAGTATGCTTTAAATGCATAGGAGTAGAGTTAAGATGAGGCAGATACAATTTCAAATTAATAGCTGGAATCTATTAAAAGGGCAATAACAGAAATACTGGGCATCCATAAAATCTGTCAAGTTACCCCATGTTCTAGTGGAAAGCAAAGAAGCCATAAGAACGCACATGACAGTCATACAGGGACCTCTGACTGAACCTCTCTGCCCACTAAACACAGGTCTGGGCTAGCTTCATGAAGTGGTTGAACTAAACTCAGGGCCCAGCTATTCATACTGAAGGGAGCAGGTAGCAAGTATATGTCCATATACAGTAGGTCCATGTTGTGATGCAACCCCAGTCTCCTCCTTCAGGCCATTCAGTGCTATGCATGATTTCCACCCTCCACCTGGGCCACTTAACAATACAATGGACCTGAACGTTATGTCAGCCCGTTAACACCTGGGACACATAAAACAAATAAAGTGAAGGGTGACCAGAATGTTATGGCAACCCCTTGGTGCACCTGGCTTCTGTGACTCTTATGCTTGGAAACAATAACGGTAATTGATCACTCCTGACAATATATGGATCATGGCCCAAAGAGGAGGGTGATACCAGAACTTCAAGATGTAGGAGGGTCTGAGCTTGAGCAACTGGTGGAAAACACCAGATTATCCCATTGTCTGTGTTGGGCTGGAGTGGAAAAGTACCTGATGAAAGTCAATTATCTCAGGCCCTATAAATAGCAATTCTAGCAAGACTGTTTGAGCTCTTCTGGATTGTAGTGGGCTATGACCAGTATCTCCCCTGAGTTGGGAGGCTGCTCTGGCAGATACCTTGTGGATTAAAAGGCCAGGGTGAGTCAAGCCTCTCAAGTCTCAGTTATTGCCTGCTGAGGAATACTGATGCATTGTAAGTATTTACTCCAAACTCAAGAAGAGGGAAATTTTAACTATAGGCTAGCTTTTCTCTCATCCACCTCTCTAACCATGTGTCTCTAATATAAACATTAGCTCTTATGAGTGTGGGTGTTCATATACTTTACTGAATCCAAATACTTTCAGCTCATTTTTCTGTGCATGTCAGGAGTCTAAATGGGCACCCGTTGGCTCACTGGAGTTGCTGGCTGTGAAAGACCTGCAGTTAAACTTGTGTGTGTGTGTGCAACCCCTTGAGTGGTGTGTGTTTGTATGTTTGTGCCGTGTGGATACGTATTGATTTGGGATACCTTCTGGTAAGTTAGTGCGAATCTTGTCATTTTCAAATCTGTAATTAAATTGCTGTTCAATTGTTTTGTTAAATTATCTTGTAAATCCTTAAATCAGTTAATGATTAAGTGCTACTAAAGTTCAACCTCTTGATCTGCTCAAATCATTAATAAATTTTGAATTGCTGCTAAATCATGACAGTGTTCATACCAGTATTCCATCCACAATAGTCAACAAGTAAGAATAGAGTTGGTATTTTTTTGCTAAAATGATTGAAAGACAATCATTTTTCAATACTTCTTCTGCAGATAAGTAAATGTCATTAGTAGTTTAAAAACCCTAGTCAGACAGTTTCTGATGCCACCTTCTTGCTCTAGGCCTCTGAACATTAAAATTGGAGATGGGCCCAAGTGTATGTATCCAGACCTGGTTTCCAGGTTAGCTTTAGCCTAAATCTACCGGTGTGTCCTCCTAAATGTTTTAATTGAGGTCAGGCCTGTGCTTTTGAAGCAAATCTCCTGATCATGGCTGCTGCCTGCTCTTTGGTTTGCATTGCAGAGAGGTCTCAGGGCACGTGAGACCTAAGCATTAAGATGCACTCCCACTGCTGATGTCTACAGGTCCCTGCCTAATCTAAGTAAAGGCATTGAGATGTCTAATATGACCATGGGATGCTCAGCATCGATGGTTCAGGCCAGCAGATCTACTCATTGCCCTGCATGACCACCTAACAGAGGCATGGCATGGACAGCCTAGTGTAGGAATAACTGAAAAGACACTAAGTAGAAAGCACATCGTAGGGGGTTTACCTTCCTTCTTAAAATGTGCATGTTCATATTGAAAGAGAAGGAAATGAGCATCACTGTTGTGACTGGAGAGTCTGGCCATTGCTCAGTGTAATCCTGGTTCAGGCTATCAGGACGAACCTCAGAAATGCCATTTTCATGCATTGGTGAAACAGAGAGCAGGATGTCAGCACAAATGCTTAATGCTGTATTTCCTGGGCTTGCTTGTTACTGGTTTTGTGTGAAAATTGCATGTTCAGAGGTAGGTTTGGGAAGAGCAAAGCACTGACTGTGGTAGCAGATCTCAAAACTGCCAGTACGGCTGTAAAAATGTTGGCTTGGGCATTGCAGGGAGCCCTTGGGAGCCCACGGGACCCTGGACGTAAGCGCCTGCCTACCAGGGGCAAGGTGCCTCCAGGCATGTCCCCCCAGGCAATCAGCCAGCCACCTGCAAGGCCTCCTGTCGTTGAAGAGGCAGCTGGCAGTGGGGCACGGCTTCCTCAGGTTGCTTTTTCAGAGCACAGCTGGCACCTCTGAGTTAGTCTCTAAGGTGGCGTGGCTGCCAGGAGTCCAGCTCTGACTCCTCTCCTCCTGGTGGTTTTGGCTCGAGGAAGGAAATTTTTTCTGTTGCAGCGTACAAGTGTGATTTAATCTTAACTGTTGCAGTAGGCTATATATATTAAATACACAAGACAGATTAAACATCTTAAGATACTTGTTTACTAAATATAATGAAAGATGGCTTTAGAAGTTTTATGTAAACTGTGGAGTAGCCAAACTGGAATAAATATATAGACAATATTTTCCCACCTTAGCTTTAGTTATGATATAGGGAATAAGGTGACCAAAAAACATTGGAGGTAAGAAGATTAAGAAGTAAGCCCTGGTTTTACTATGGACAGTGTTTAGCAAGATTGCCTTATCACAAATGGCCAGTAGATAAATTTGTTACCTCATACACGATAATATAACTTTGTACAGTTCAAAATGATTTAATATCAGTAGTAATACTGATTACCTTTATAGCTGTGGATTATTTGGAATTAAAATTAGTGGAACTTCCCAGATAGATTAAAATAATTTTGTATTAGCAATGAGATAGGAAGAAGGAAGATTATGGGGAGGGCTGTGGCTCACATTAGGGTTGTAGCAATGAGAGTCCATTGGGGCTGAAACTTGCACCTGCAGATGCCCTGAGATCTCCCCTGAAACTTAGTCTCTGAGTTTTGTCAGGTAAGATTTCTTTCCTAATATGCTGCCTACCTATCCGCAACCCTTATCATAAATCTTCAGTTTTGAAAATGAATGTTTTGTCTCTCTTGCTCTTCATCCACATAATCACACAATTAATGACTTCTGTGCCACCGTTGCCCATGATTTCTGCATGCCATTAGCTCTGTCTCATTGCTCTGTACTCACTGCATTACGCATTTAACCATGTAAGAAAAATTTGTCTCTACCACGGTGGCTTCTCAGTTTCTTTGCAGCAGGTTTCTTCAAGTGTCACGGTTGCCAGCCCATGGCTAGGGGTCAAGAAGCATCGGAGCTTAACTTCCATCATATGGCAATAAAAGCGCCTTCTTTGGTTGAGTGCCTACCTGCTGCAGCTGGGCCTTTGCTGAAATGGATGCAGTACATTCCCGATTTAAATAGAGCCCCGGGCACTTCTGCAGCACACACCAATAAGGTTCTGCTTGTGCCCAGGACAGCAAGGCAGGCCTGCCATCTCCTCCGAGCCCTTTACACCCTGGTGATCAGTGTAATGAACAAGCTGACTCTCTCGTCCCTCGCTGCGCACTACAGAGCAGATGGCAAAGCAGGCTCATTAGTTCTTTCATATTAAAAATGCCAGAAAATATTTGACATGAACTCTCCTTTCCCGTAATGCATATGAGTTTGCAGGAAAAAGAAACCCAAAAAGCGATGCTGGATCTTTCTCTCTCCAGAGGAGACAAATTAGAGTTGTCTATCTTGCTTAGCCATTCTAATGCAGACCTGCTGCCTGACGCCCCGCTCAGCTCCGGTGTGCATGCTGTGTGTGCCAAGCAAAGGAGTTTTCTTGGGACTGCCCTTCCCGGGCAGTGGAAGTGAGGATAGCAACAACTCTTTTTCAACTGAGAGGTGAAAAACAAGGGAGACACAAAAGTGACAGTCCTTTGTCATAAGGGCTTGAAAATTGCTGCAAACAAGTGCGTGACAGGCAAAACAAAAAGCTGAAGGATGGTTTGCTGATTAAGATGGGGACCTTTACCCTGCAGGAGAGGCACCTTCAGTGTTATACTTGGCCAACGCACTCCAATGAGCCCCAGAGACGCAGCAGGCTCGGCAGATCCCTTGCATAGCATTGCAGTCCCTGACACTCCTCTCCTTGTGTGTTTGGGAATCCCACCAGCGCCAGACAGCATTCGGAGCATGCCAGGGTGGCAGCCGGGGTGTACCACGAAGGAAGCAGAGTTTGGCCCCTACTTTGAGGGATGACACTTTGAGAGATGCAGGCTACCCCCTGTGCTGGGCATGCAGCTACACCTCATCAGGCTCTGCAGGGCAGATCAGTCTGTGCACAGACCAGACCCCCTGGGCTTAGCTGGGGCTACAGCCGTACTGCTCTGTGAGGCTGATTGTTATGTCCCTGCAAACACCTCATGAAAAGGCAACATCACATCTGAATGCCAACCTGCCCCAAAAGGTATTTATGAGGCTTGTGTAATTAAATATTCATAACTTCAGCTGAAATATAGAGATGAAAGATGCAAAACGTAATTATGAAGCATTATTATGGTGATTACGTGGCTAAAACTAAAATGATCCAAGAGGGACAGCTCTCCAGCCTTGCACTTTTCTGTCAAGATCTTTCCCTCCTTAGGGGATAGAAACAGAAAGGCAATGGGGCTAAGCTTGCTCTATGCTGCCTTGCTTCATGGGACACTCTCCTCCTGTGTGCCAGGACATGGGGGCTTTCAGTGACAAGACGTTTACTCACCAAGAACCGCTAAGAGGGAAGGAAATCTCTGGAGAACCTGCCTGCTCGCTGCATGCACTGTGGTTTTCATTAGCTTCGTAAATAGCAGCTGAAATAATACAAGATGAAGACCAGAGCGGAGAGCCTTATCAGTTAAAATCTCATCCACAGTCATGAGACAGGCACTGTTCTCTTTTTGGCTTCTCTCTCCTCTCTGGCATCCCAAACTGCTGGAAAATAAAGCCTTGAGAGCAAGAGCAGGACTTTCTCAAAGGACCGTTAGCAGCATGTGTGGGAGTAGGTGGATTAGGAACATTTTTTCCCTCCTCCATGGGCGAGGGCGGGAATGCAGCTCCAAGCAATGTGCCCAAGGCACCTCTTGAATATTTGGGGGTGGAGCTGAGAAGAGCCATGTCTGTACTTCTCCATACCTTCACCCTGGAGAGTTTTTAGGTTATGGTTACAGAAACAAAATGAAGTGAAACTGAGTGCCGGAGCCTCATCCTGCACCACAGGAGAGGACACTGCCTCTGCCCCAACCTCCTGTGTGCACCCATCACTGCAGCTGTGCCAGTACCGAGGCTGGTGAAGAACCCAGCTGGCTGCATCTATATCAGGAAACAAATCTGGGTCAGGGCATGAGCGCTGCCTTTAGCCCCTGACTGTCCATACCATTGCATTTTGAGCGTGCTGAATGGCATGACTTTGGCCTGTGCCAGCTAGCTCCCAGCCACGCAACAGCCAGGGAGAACATAAGTCAGGGATGATCCACCCTGGTTTGGGGACTGAGAAAATTTAGTGATGCAAGCAAAAACCTGTGGCACCTCTTTTGGCCTCAGAGTCCAAAAATGGTCCCTGGGGAGTGTTATTTATTTAAATAGAGAGCTGCTGAGGGCCTGAGCACAGAGACTGCACCTGGAGCAGGGCTGGAGCATAGGCTGGTCTCTTATCTACACAAAATGTTCTGCTAGAGCTGGCAGGAGCTTTTTACCTCGTTTGGTTTTGTGTCTGTGGATAAACCAAAGACACGATGCTCGAGGGCTGTTACTGCAGTAACCAGCATCACATGTGCATCGGCCCTGTGGCACAGCTCCTATCATGTCTATGAGAAACGCAGGGCTCCTGCAAGTGTCTGACCCCCCCTCCCTTCACAATAACTGTAGCGGGTGGGCAAACAGAGGGGCACAGCCGAGAGGGCAGCAGCCACGGAGCAGGTGGTGAGGCCGGCTCAGCCTGTCCCATCCCAGCAGCCTGCCAGGCGGCTCCACTTTCCTGGGGTACGGCTTTTCCGCCAAGACAAGCCAAAGAGTTATTCTGGCAGGTAGGCCCAGCCCAAGTTGCATGATACCGCTGAGTTCAGATTGAGTAATTGTAATTAGATGATGAGAACCTCATGGCAGGGCGTGCCCTAGTTTCAGTCAAAGGTGGAACATTATTAAGTACCATTTACATCCAGAGAAACACCCACTTTTGAAATCGCTGATGCCAGTAACACATGCTTTGTGTTTAACTCGCTTGGTGAAATGGGAAGTCAGCGGCAGAACACAGAGTTTCTAATTTGCCTGTTGCCAGCACGGTGATTAATGGAGTTTCAAAACACCCCATCAGCCAATTATGATGGATACTAGCGCTTTAATAGGAATCTCTGGTTGGATCCTTGTTACTTGGATTTAGTGCTCAGACCAGTTAGACCATAAATTATTTTCTCTCTGGGAAAAAGAGCAAACTTCTCCAAGAAATAATAAGTAACTCAAGCTTTTTGTTTTGTAGAGACCAGCTGCAGGAGCAGGGATGTGGTATATTTTGTGCTCCTTGCCTATCAACACGCAATGAGGAATAATCACTCTGCACCATTGGCCACCCTTTTTCAGGAGTGCGCTCCCTTTGGGTGGGTGGAGGAAAGGCTGCGGGAAAAAAACTAAACTTCAATTTAAGAAGCATTCTATGGCAGCAAGCCCAAACTCTGCACCTTCACAAAATGGATGTGTTTTAGTCTATTGTTAATTTAAAAAAAAAAAAAAATTAGATCCATCTGCAGTATTACAAGTGTTTATGGTGAGACATAGTTTTGTCTTCCCCTCATAAAACCATTGGGGAAGAGTGTGGTGAGGTAGCTGCACCTCACTTGTTAGTTTCTTTGTGCTTAGTTTATCCCAGATTTTATATATAAAAGGAGCAGAGGGAATTCTGTATCCCAGAGTGAATAAGAACAGGCGGAAGAACCATTTTCAGGTTTCTTTTATTTGCATATGCTCTGTTTTAAGTTTTGGACATAAATTAACTCGTGTGCACTTTGAAAAAGAAGAGATTGTTTCTCTCCTCTATTACCTATTACATAAACACAGTGGTTACTGGTGCAGGAGCCTCTTCGGTACCCAGTAGAAGTGTGAGAAGTCAGTCCCAGCTGCTGCAGAGGGAGAGGTGCAAGGACTCCTGCGACTGGCACACTCCAAGTAATTATTCTAACAGAAGAATAATGTGCAAAAATATTTGATCAAATTACTTTTTATTACAGTGAAGCGGAACACTGTGGCTGGGGCACAATGAGATTTCCACACAAGATCAGATCATCCATCCACCGATCCCAGATGCCTGCCTCTGGCCATAACGGGGTAGCTTTAAGCCAAGTGTGCTGCTGCTCACTTAGGGCCCTGTATCGAATTATACTCATTTACAGCTCCCCAGGGGAGCTTAGTGTCTGCCTTTGGCAATGAGAGAGGAAGGAATAAATGAACCGCTGCCGAGTTTCTACCCCTGGGCAGGAGCAAGCCCTCCTCCCGCAGCAAAGCCCTGTTCTCTGTCCCTCCGAAAAGTCCCAGCTCTAGATCTTGCTGGCAGACCCACCACCCCTCAGCAGCACCACCGCAGAAGCAATATTTGAACTAAGTGCTCCTGCCCCAGTTTCAGATGACCCTTTATGTCAGGGACTGTCTTCATTTTGGTTCTGTACCACAAATAGCACAATGCAAGGCCAGGCCATGATTGGGGCTCCTAACCCCCATAGTAATAAAAAACCCATCAACAACTATAATAATCTGCATTGTGAGAAGAGCATGTGAGCATGGATCACTTCCAGCACCTGAAACAACACACCTCATTTATTTAATATAAAATCACTAGCTGCAGCACCATCCTGTGTGATTGTCTGCTTCCCTATCATCTCAGAGCACCCTGAAAGCATGCTCTTCTCCCTTGGATAGGGAGTACAGGGAAACCACTTGCCTCAGGCAGCAGTACTGCTGTGTCTCCTCCATAACTCACTTGTACTGAGTGGAGAAGCACAATAAATGGGATTCTTCTCTGTCACAATTTCCGATTACTTGAGCCTGGGCTCCAAGTGCTGCCTCTCATTACAGAAGAAGTGCTGGGAGGCACTAACAAAGCTGTGGGTTGTGGGGATAAGAATAAGGGAGCAAAAGGTGCAGTGGTACCACATAGGTGATGCCGCATCTCCTCCCTCCACCTAACCCTGATGCAGGACTTTGGCGGCTGCAGGTTGTCTCCAGGAGGGGGGAGTGGAGCAGGGAACAAGAGGAGGTACAGCAGAATTGCTGAGGCCTGCCTAAGCTAAGGGCTGGGAAACTTCTGTATTAGGGAATCACTTTCGTCTCTGTTCTAGAGCTTCTAATAAATGCCACCCATCTGCATATCAGTTTGTGGAGCACGTCAGTAATTCATGTTCAGTCCATCCGCCAAGGACCTGTCTCACAAATCTGCGCTTTCATACAGCGGCTGGCACCTGGGATTGATGCTGCACACGGGTCGGCAGCAGCAAACACCTGCAGAGGAGCAGTTAATCTGCAGGATCTTTGTCAAGAGTTTCTTCAGAGCTGTTGCAACATGAAGTGTCATTGCAGTAGGTAACACAGACCTCTCTGTGGCCTGCGCTAAGCCCACCTGCAAGCGCAGAAGATGGAGCATGTCCCCTCTCGGCCCATCAGTTAAACTTTGCTGCAGTGACCATCAGTGACAACGTGCTGTTATGATCCAATGGACGTTTTATCTCCAGTACAAAATGGACATGTTTGTGGTTGAAGAGTACCTTTGCAGGTCTTGCTGCTGCAGCCAGGTCCTGCCACAGAGACAGCTGGAAGCAGGGACAACAACTGGCAGTAGGGCTTGACCAATGCTTCCCATCTCGGGTACGGGTCCTTCTGGACGTCTGCACTGTTTGTCCCAAGAGTCTCCTTGCAAGTTCCCAAGTATGGGTGGGACTCCATGAAAATTAAAAGGTAGAAAAATTCCAAACAGGAGGCCAAACTGCTGCTTATGGACAAGATATAAGTAGTGACCAAAAAAAGACTTGCCCTAAGTAATGATGTCCAAGCCAATGTACTTCTCTAAAGTATTCATATGAATGGGAAACATAATGTACTGTCCCCAGAAGCTGTTCAGCTTTGCTCAATCCTGTCCCAGCTTGAGTGTCTTCCTCAAGTGGGTATTGCAGATGTTGAGGAAGGAGGACAGAGGCTTCAATTCCTTATTCCCTGCAGCCATGAGGCTCCAGGCATGAGAGTCACCTGGAGTTGTTTGGTACGATGTTGACTTGCCAGCTCCAGCTCAGCAACTCTGCTGTCCCAGGCTGTCCGTGTAAGTGGCACCCTTCAGAGACAAGTGCTGTCTGCGGGCATCTCCCCACAAAGCAGCGACTAGTCTCCCGCTTTCCAAACCCTGTCCCAGCCCATCAGAGTGCCAGGACTGGCTCTTGGAAATTTTCCTTTTGTAAGGGGGGAACACTCCTAACGGCACCTCAATGCTCTTCTCCTTAACAGGGCAGCCAACTCTCACTCCTTTTTTTTTTTCTCATGCCTCTTCACAGGACTTCCGCTGTCTCCCAGCTGAAGTCGGATGTCAAAGCCACGCAGGTTTGGGCCTGTGCAGTGAATTTGTGTCATACCACGTGAGAACAGGCCTTGTCGTGCCTGGCCTCACCCTGCAGCTTTCCTCTGGTGCTCCAGCGAGCCGAGCCACAGGGGCAGCTTGCCCAAAGACCAGCACATACAGAGCCTTCAGGGGTACGCTGTTGTATGTGTGGAAAAAGCAACCTATGCACCCCAGGCTCAGAATCAACACAGCTGTCAGAAAAAGGCAGACAAAAAGCAGGACGTTTCTTTCCTGTAAAGGTCTTCTGCCCATCACCTGTTCACAACTAGGCTGCTCTTTGCTCCTCTCTTCCCCTCAAGCCTGTAGCACCGCGGCATGATTATTAGACTATGAGTGGGCTGCGTGCAAGGGATATTAAAAGAAATGGAAATGAAATATGGAGCTGATTTTTCCTTGCAGTATTCAATTCTCAGCTCCGGCAGAGAGCAAGGACCAGTAATCGTTTCAGTGACTGAAATTCAAGCAGGCAGTACACAGCCTCATGAGAATAAATGATACAGCAGGAATTCAGTGGCATCTATTGTAATAGGTAAACAGGAGGAGGATGCGTTGGGCACTACCTGCATAAAAAGCTATCAAGTAAAGATGACAAAGTTCACCTCTTCTCAGAATCTGCTGGAAAGGATGTCAGCGCTGATGCAATCCCTGGGCTACCTTTTAGTCTCTTCTTCATGTAATCAACATTTTTCCCTGGCTTGAGAGTTCTGGGTTAGTAATGATCAATCAGTTCAGCGTGGTCATATGCCATGTCAGCTTTGTTTAGAACTATTGGCAGAAGTCATAAATCACAGCCCAAATTTAGTTAATTCTCCCAATTAACAGCATTTTTCTGTCCTTCAATGGACACAGAAACAGCTGAGCCACCTGCACAAAATGGGTAAAAACACTTTTTCTCCTCTGCACAAAAAGATCAGTGTTCTCTTTTTAGCAAGGGACCATGAAGATTAAATACTCAAATAATTTGCTAGTCAAGGTGAACTTCAATAACATCTCTGTAGGTAGCCTCAAACCAATTACAGATACTACTCTTCCCAGTATACTCCTTACAGCCAGAAACCTCATGTAAAAAAACCCACTTCTTGATTCTTATCCAAGAACAATAAGGCACATTTCCCTTCCAACACAGGTAGCAAAACCTCCTTTTGGCTCAGTGATTTGATCTGAGCTGGCATTTTGCACTTCTGCATATCACTCTGTATAGGTTTCTTCATTTGTTACACTTGTATAGGAATTATATTTAGAAGGTAGTCACAACAATGGGCTTGAAAATTTGCAGTTTGTGACTACAATAATTGCTTTTTCAGTGGCTACTTGCACCCACCCTTAAAGCCTAGCCTCGCTATGCACTTTCAGCTGAAAACTGTACTCTCCCACTCACTCCCATTTGTTCTGTTTGCCCTATTAAGGATATATACCCCCCGATCCAGTTACATCTAACCCCTTGATAAAGACAAAACCGCTGCAGGATACTTTGAAAGTACTGAGGCTGTCAACCAGAGTCTGGATGTTCCTGATACATGGAAACCTAATAGGGGAGGATATGTTTCAACAAAAATAGTAACTTTAGCAAGATAGTATTTTTCCCAAAGTTTCACCTTTTGTGTCAGGGAGATGAAACATCCAGCTCTCTGTAGGCCATAGGCACCAACTGGCTTTGCACTGCTTTTTTTTGCACAAAGTCCTGGCCCACAACTGTGATATCAAAAATTAAATAATAAGCCTAGGTTTAAATAACGGGTGTGTTTTCTGCAGGGACACGTGGACAAACCTAGGCTGGAAGAAGTGAGTACATGGTGCAGCGGTGCCCGGTGGGGCAGTGGGTACAGCTGGGCTGGGGGTAGGCAAAAATTGCTGGCGACATACTGCAAAGAGACAGGCTACAATATGAGCTGAAATCCCTCACCACCAGAAAGTAGTCTGAAAGAGAAAGCTTAACCTAATTATTCCCTCACAGAATATTCTTCAAGTATCGTTCCCAATATGATTTTGCCTTTGAGCTTCTCCCACATGTGTTACAGCTCAGGTTTATCTTGAATATTGCAACAGTAAAACAATTTGCTAGATCTTTTCTGTCCCTTAGCCAGATAACTCCAGATGACTTTTTCCTGTC
This sequence comes from Limosa lapponica baueri, assembly GCA_002844005.1. Taxonomy (NCBI): domain Eukaryota; kingdom Metazoa; phylum Chordata; class Aves; order Charadriiformes; family Scolopacidae; genus Limosa; species Limosa lapponica. The sequence continues at coordinate 159,254 of KZ506105.1, forward strand.
AAAAGGCGTGTGAAAATCTGACTGTAACTTAGATTTGAGTACAATCACTGTCCCCAAGCACTCCTTTGAAGCTTTACGTAAAAAGCAACGTGTCACCAATGGGCAAAAATATTTTACTTATAAAATATAATGCATCTTAGTATGCCCACTAAAATGCAATAAAGAGACTTCTCCTTAGAAACAAAAGAGTTGTAGCTCAATGCTACTGCTGTGTTTAGGGTGCAATAACCCCAGGATAGGTGTATTCCTCAACATGGTTGCCATTCACCTTAAACCCCATTGATTGCTGCCTTCGGTCATACTGTTGTTTTGTATCTGGCATACATCAAAGCAAGTGACACCCACATGAACTCGAAAAGCCATTAAAATCCCACATAGTTTCCCTTCAAAGAGCATTTATGGAAATAACAAGATCTCTAAGCCATTAGAGAAAGACAAGAATAGATTCTGGTAGAAATGTTTTTTCAGCCCTTTCTCTTGTCAACCTCAGAGACTTCTAGGATGCTTAAAAAGATACAGAAATTGTGCTTAATGAATCATTTGAAAAAAAAAAGTAGAAATGTTGTTTACTATGAACCTTTGAGAGAGTTTTATCTGATTCTTCTGAGCATCAGTATTATTTTTATATGTAAATAAATTTGTTAAGATGCAGGTCAGCAAAATCAGAAAATAAAGCCAAATGTGTTGCTTTGCACCAGCTGCCTGACTTAGCTCATCTCGATGCGATGGGGTGAAACTAAACATCCTCAGTGATATGTCTAAGAGTGGGGACATTTTTACATTGTGTGGCTTTGGTGGGAACTTACTCGCCAGCCATGGGCTCGCTCCCGCCCAGCTGTCTCCAGCCATCCTGCCCCAAGGTGTGGTCCACAAGTCCCTCTCCTCATTCCCCACCGAAGTGCAGCTGCTTGAGTTAAATTTGTTTCAAAAGCCCCTTCAACCTGAAAGGAGGGCAGATTTGTATTTTCTTCTGCAGTTCTGTCACGTGGGAGGTGCTTTGCTAAATTAATCTGCTAACAAAGTGGTTAGCTGTTTAAATAACATCCACGAAATGCCACTGATACTTTATAAACTTGACAGAGAAATTTCGTGTGGTTGTTTACTTCTGACCTTCACACAGTGAGCTCCTCCTGGCCAGATTTTTAACCCGAAATACGGTCTAGTCCATCGTAAGAAAAACAAAAATAGCAAAGTCTGAGGTCATCCTTCATTCCTTAGGTTCTCCTGTCAGCCTCTGTAGGAATGAGTCCATTAGTCCATGAGACAGGTACGAGGAAGCCCTAAGAGAACTTGCTCTTCTTTCCTTACACCATGAGCCTTTTAGACCTGCTCATTCATTTCAACCCAAACCTCAGAAAAACAGCTTTAGTCAAGCAATTAGCAGTCCTCCAGCAGGTCTGCTACATACACATCATCGATAGCCCAGGTTAACCCCACAGGGCCACTAGTCACAGGGCTGCATTGCAATTGGCTGAATGATGAATGCTTACACCTCGTATTGACTCCAAGTAGAGCTGACTGAAACAGCATGGTAGAAATGTTTATTCATCTAAAAAATAAACAGTTTCAGATGAAAGGAAACTATTTAAAAATGAAGTCAAATTTATTTGAGTTTCACATACACCTCCCACCTTCCCCTCCCATGATAAGGTTTGGGAAAGTAAGGGAAGTTATCTTTTGAAACAAGATTTTCTAAATAGGACTGACCCACATTCGTTTTGCAAGAATAAAAACTCCCCCGCATGAAACAAAACATTTTGTTTTGGACTGAACAAAGTGTTTCATTGAGTCTTAAACATATTTCACACAAGGCTCCTTTCTGTGAGAAATCTAAAGAATTTTCATGCTGACTTGACACAAAATTACTGATTTTTTGCACAGTTCCAAGAGCCTGGGTTCTATCTAGCAACAAGGAAACATTGAAATAATTACTGTTATTGAGATGCCTTGGAGCTACTTCTCATACTTTAAGAAATCCCCTTGTAATAAAACCTGCTGCCAGGCAAAATTCATCAGGCAGCGTTAGGAGAACTTGGGATGAATTTTGAGTGCGCTTGGGTCAGATTTCAAGTTCAATCTGACAAGCCTGTGGCTGTAAACTAGCAGGAACTGTCAGCTTTGAATATATTTCCATTTGGGCTGTGCAGTGTGTTGGGGCCTGTTACTCAGACATAGATCTGCAGAGCTGAAGTCACAAGGACTGAAACCTGATTTAGAAACCAAACTTGGTTGGCACGTTTCCCCAAACTGAACTCCCTATCGTACGATCTTAAAGAAGTAAATACCTTAAATATTTCTCCCCATAGAGAGAAAACTCCATTTGAACAAGACCTCTCAGCATGCCACTTTTATCATTTAGTCCCTCTTTTATATGTAGGTCATATTAAAATACACGCCTACGTCATTTTAAAAACATCTCAACTTCTCCCTGGGTAGCGTCACTGATTCGAGTGGCACCTCTAGGTACAAAACACAAAAACCCCTTTGTGAGATGATGACTCCACAGACACATTGTGAAAGAAGGTCTGAAAATGGTCCAGAACACTGTCAACATTTTCAATTTCAAAAGCTTCCTCCTACCATTGGTCTTGCTGTGCAGACTCCTGCTTTCCTAATCCAGAATAACATCCTATAGAAACAACAGAGACGGTGCATGAGTGAGGATTACATAAAATTAGAGAAAGGGACCTTGTTTAATCCATGCCTTCCTGCTAGGTACATGTGTGAAAAAAAAAAAAAGGAATGTATACTTTGCCCTGTTCAGCACAGCTCAGCAAATAGCTGATTTTTCAGGTGCATGAGTGAGGATTACATAAAATTAGAGAAAGGGACCTTGTTTAATCCATGCCTTCCTGCTAGGTACATGTGTGAAAAAAAAAAAAGGCAATGTATACTTTGCCCTGTTCAGCACAGCTCAGCAAATAGCTGATTTTTCAGTTGCTTAATTGAAAAAACAAAAAAGAAGGAAGAGGAGGAAATTAATTCAGCTGATGTTCAGGGATTTTTGTCAAGTAAAATTTTAAAAATTACTTTATTTATACTGGAAATGTGTTGTTTACTTTTATTATGGGGCAAAAGCTCCATCTTGGTCTATTTAATCCTTGTTTGACTTAATCCTTTAAAAATGGGATCAGTTTTTAAATTAAAACTATATTTCAGAATGAACATTACAATCTTTAATTAAAAATACCAGAATGAAATGCATCAACTGTTTTTTTCTAATTCTCTGTTTAAAAAGAAACTGACTTTTTTCCCCAAATTCACAATACTTAAAAAATGTTCTTGGTGACTGCATGTCTGTATGTTAAAAAAAAAAAAATATCCCATAGGCTAAATTTTCTTTTGTTGTTTAAGTGCGTTTCTTTAAATTATTGTGGCTAATTTCAAGTGTCCTCACTGGGCATTATGATATATTTGATTTATTTTCTTTACCATAAAGACTTGAGACATCCTAAGAGGCCAGCTAAACTGTCTTTGGTCTACCATAAATTATGGGTCAGATGGAAAATGGCAAGATAACAAATACCTTTTATTTCACCAAGAAGAGAAATACTGAAGATATGCCACGCAGAGGCAAAGCTCAGGTCCTAGCCAAGGAGTCTAGCTGCTGAGGAGGACTTCAGCATGTGAGATGACAGCAGATTGAACCTGAGGGATCCAAGGTAGCAGAAGTTAGCAAGACCACCCAAAAATGCTTGGAGGAGAAGTATAACACCTGCATTTGCACAGTGTTTTCCTCACCTTTGCCAGCTGTCCTGCAAAGCACAGTGCGGGCAGATGGGTCGGTGGTGGGAATGGCAGAGGAGCTTGGCACCACCTGGTGCTGCACCTGTGGTAGGACAGATGTCACCTCAAGCTCAAGCTCGCTTGTCACAGACCGGCAATGAAGCCCTCTCACCCTGCCAAGGCTTCTGGGGTGCAGGAGCTTCCCAGGACAGCACAAGGTCTATCCTGGAGAGCTAACCTCATGTTTAGCCAAGGGATAGCATTGGATGATGGGAAGCATTATCAGCCAGGCTGAAAGAGGAGATCAGTATCCCATGGCAGGTTGCTGGGGCTACTGCCTAAGGTGGGCTCTTGTTGAGCTTGCAGCTCTTTCCCAGCCAGATGGGGGCCTCCTGTGGGTGGGGATGGACTCCAGAGAGGGCCACCATTCCAGCTCATGTTAACTCTGAGGGGTTCCTCCCCTCAGACCTCAGCCTGCCTCTCTGCTCTGCAGCCAAGACCTGCTGGTGCTTGAGACTACACCTGCAGTGTGGCTGCAACATAGGGTTGCCATATTCCTGGGAATATGTCCAGGGAACTGGCCTCTCTGTATAGACACAGGTAGACACGGCTTATGGGCAAGCAGTTGGGCTGATGCATATGACTTGGTGCTCAGTTCTAGAGGAAAAAAGCTGTAGGCATCTGACCTCATGAGATCCACAACACATGGTGTTCACAGCTGTGGGGTTGTGAGTGTCTGACCACAGTGTCCATATTCAGATATTTGCAGGGGTTGCACACATCCAGAAAGTAAAAAAAAAGAAAAGCTTAAATAAATGGCCCAAAGCCACTTTGATGACACTTCCTTGCAAAAGACAATGAGATGTCTCAGATATGAAATAGAGCTATTTACATGCTGTAGCAACTGATGTGATATCACGCATAGGATTTTACAAATTCAGCTGATGGTCTAAAGCCGTTCAAGAAACACCAAAAAGGTCCATTGGGTGAAAATAAATGGCTTTCCACGTTCGTTCCTTAGCACAATGCAATAATTCATGTGCAGTTAAGATACGCAGCGCACGTTTCTAATTCACTTAGGTGTCAATCAGGGGTAATTGCTGCAGTCAATGAAGCTATGCCAGTGTAACAGATACAGAAGACACTAGCACTCAATGTCTCTCAGTTCACCCTGGCTGGAGAAAGAAGCTTCCTACTACTGACAGTATTGCAGATTCTATGCATTTTTAGAAACACAGGTTTTGTGGCATAATTGCAATATTTGGAATAATTTTGCATTTTTTCCATTCATTTTTATGAAACAAAATCTTGCATTCTAAATGCAAAACTTCCCTTGACTTTTTTGCACTGATAGTGATCCCACTCCTGAGAAAACAGCTGTCTAAATGTATTAGCAATCTTGTCTATCTCGACTTCAAATTTACTAATTTAATTTGGAAGGGGCTGGAAGAAACAAAATCTTCTCACTCTTGGATGTGATCATTGGTCCTCAGGGAAAAGCTCCCTCCTGCCAGAGCAAACAACTGTTTTCATGTAGTTCATGGCCTCCATGATCTCTGGTTCCATAGCGGCTTAACTTGATGAAGAATATGCAGCTACACACTCTTTTTAGGGGTCCAGTGTGACTTGTTTAAACATGAACCATTGTTAATGTGTGTCAGGACACACACATTGTAGTAGTCACACGGACAAAACAGAGGCAGATTACTGCGGGCATTACAACCACACACAAGGAAGTAATTCATCAGTACGCCCTGATGAGCCCTTTCAAATGGGGTTTAGTGTGATAAGGTGGATGTTGGATTCACCTGAGATGACAGATGCAGTGTTGAGAAGGAGCGGTCAAGTCTGAAAGTTTGAGGAAAACCATGGAGGCAGCACGGACTTCTCTCAATCTGTGAAAAAATGCTTGCGAAAAACCGTTTTTCCACTCACACTCATAAAATGTTCCTAGTCTTTACATGTCTTTTTTTTTTTTTCTGCTGGAGGTCAGTATGGATTAGCATTCCTTGCACAGGCCTTGGATATTTTATAGAGCAGATCTACCAGCACTTCAGAAACATTTACATTAAGTGCTGGACAGTAGCCTGTTCTCACAGAACATATTTCATTTGGCCACACCACAGTTATATATTGTCAAGAGCCCTATTATCAGCCAATAACTGCGCCTCATTTTACTTCCTTGCTGCATCTTATCACACACAAAGTGCTGACATCCTTGTGTGGACATAACTCCTACTGCAGCGACTGATGAGAGTAACTGCTGAAGCTCTGCGGATGAAGGTATCCATGGGCTCAAATTCAGGCTGGGCTCAGGGTGATTTCAGATGATGTGAGTTAAATTCAGTGACTCCCCTGAGAGAAACCTCTTCAGAGAAGATGTGGCCATTTTCCAGGATATTGCACGTCTTCCTCATTAGAAGACCGTTGATTGCATTGAGCCACGGTACTGCGCCTATCAGTAAGAACCATGATCCAGCAATTAGAACAAAGGACTGCAAGTCACCATCAGATTATTAGTTTCTGTATGTGTGGTCTTCCTTGTCCTAGGAGTCAGTAACCCATCTGTAAAGCAAGGGGCTTTAATAATTTGCTAATAATAATCAGGCCGTATAAGGTTTTCTAAACACTCTTTGGTTGAAGTCAATATAGGAAAATATTATGAATTGCATTGATATTTTGCATTTCGAAGCTATGCAGTGTTCTGATCCGCTGCTGTGCTGTAACCTGTGCAACACTTTCAATGTCAGGGCACTAACCCTTTTCTGCTTTAGAAATCAGAGCTAGAGGCTGTAGCAAATAATACCCCGAGCCTGTCTTTGTAAGCATGCAAAACTGATGACAGGTTTTCATCTTCCTTCCCTAAGCACTGCAGAGAGTAGGAGAGGAAAGGTTAGAATTCCATTCTGCACATTTTCTAATGGCATGCTTTCACATTCGTGTGCGTCCAAGACCCCATTCAGGTTGGATCCCACTCAACACCGGCAGTTGTTGGTCCAGCTCCTGGGTCATTTGTGAGAGAGCTTTGCTAGGCTGGGTTCCTGTTTCAGAAATGTAAACATCAGTAGAAGGCACTTTATTTTATATGTATTTCTACATTGATATAATAATGCTCCTTTCAGTTGAAAATACACTTCAATAAAAAATGAAAAAAATACCATTACAAACCAAAAAAATTCTCCCATTGGCTAACTAGCAGCCTATTTTTTCAGACTGCAGAGTACTTAATATGCTTCACCCTCTGCCTTTCCTTATCAGGTTTCCCCTTTCATTCAGCTGAAGACTTATTTTGCATTCTCTGTTTGCTCTTGTTCCTTATCCACTTCCAACTTAATTGACTAGAAAAGCTCCCAGTAACGCCAATGTCATTTAGATCAGACTCTTTCTCCTCTTCTTGCCCTAAAATGCAAATCGATGGCGTGTTTGTTTCCTAATTTTGCTGTGGTTGTTGTTAAGATCATTGCCTATGGGTTGTGCGGGTGGTGCAGGTTGCTTCCAGTGCTGCCCAGAGCAGAGCTGCTGGTGTCCCCACCCAACTCATGAGCAGGACTGGGATCGTTAGTCATGGCCTCCTCATGCGCCTGGGGTATAAAAAAACAGATTTCATAATGGGTCGTGGTAAGGATATAATGTGCGTATTCAATACATATGTTCATTGGAGATGACAAGAAACATTTAAAGACTGGAGTTCATTTGTTCCCTGTTTCCTCAGCAAGAAGGAGGAAATGTTTCTAATGCCTAGTTGGTTTAGCAGTGGGAGTAGACCGTGCTGAACCAGACTGGGTATCAACCAAGCCCAAATCTTTAATACCTGTCTACAAGCAGTTAGGAACACCCAGAAAAGTACTGGTATTGTCAAGCCTTTGATGGGGAAGGCTGAGATTTCAGAGTGAGAGGCGAGCTCTGGCACTGACGTGCCCCCAGCCGGCTCCCCACTGCATTTTACAATTAGCTAAATCACAGCCAGGACTTCGTTTTTTTTCTCCTTAAATGAATGTTTCCTTTCTCAGTGTCTAGTACAGTAGGTGCTTGTGAAAGAAACACACTTTTTAAAATAAGTACTTATCCTCTTCCAATTTATCTCCAACTTTGTGCTCCTGTTTCTCAGGCAAAGCTGTTTTTTCTCTTTGCTCTCACAGAGCTTGTAGTTTTGGGAGCTCTTCTCTGGGCACAGGGAGAGCCTTAGGTCACACAGCACAGCCAAGCACCATGATCCACCCTTCCACCACTGCTGCTGCTGGAGAAAGCCATTTCCTCCATCATACTTTGCTGTAACCTGGCAGGCTCACTTTGCCCACCAGCCCCCAAACAACCTTCTTTGCATTAAATCACAAGTAAGTATTACCCAGGCACTGGATAAGCAAACATGGCTGGGGCCAAAACATGCCTTCCAGAAGGGCACTGATTTTCTCTAGTTCTCTCAATGGTTAATCACCCTCACTGTTAAAAATACACACTTTGGACTCAGCTTCCAGCCATTGGTTCATGTTTTACTGTTCTCTGCCAGCATAAATATCATTTTAATGCCTACAAAAGGAGAAAATATTTTGTAACCAAATAGCCCTGGTAGCTAAGCCTTCAAATGGTTTCTGTGGCTCCTTTTGTCACACTCTCTGAAATTTTAATACTATAGCTGCCAAAAAATGTTGACACAACACCTGACAACTCTGTTATATGACTCAGCTTCATGTAATATGTATCTATTCTCTGCTTTTTTCCCTGCAGACTGTTTGTTGCCCTTTTTGCCTTTTCCACATTATTACTAGCAATTTTACCATCCCTGTCTAGTGAGTGGCCTAAATCAAGCCTACGCTTGTGTTTGTTTCTAATATATTTCTAGTTCTTCCTATTGTCCCTTGCCTTGTGCTTTAAATAGCTACTTGTTTGTACCTCTTGCTATCTATTTTCCTTGTGTGATATATTGCTTTGTTATTTCTAATTGCTTTCTCTTTGCCAAGAAGGTCTGTTAGCCAGAGCTCTCCTATCTCTGGAGTGTGAAACTGTGGCTTTCTGGCCAGCTAATTAGTTCTCTTAAAGGACTCCCGTTTCTCTCTTTACACCTTTCCTCCCAATTAATTTCACTGGTAATTTTCTTTAACTTTGGGAAATTAGCCCTTTTGAAGAACCAAACTGCGACCATCTTTTGTCTGCCCACAGTGAATGCAATCAGGTCATGATCACTGATCCCTAGGCAACCAGCGCTTCCAGACAAGCGATTAATTCATCTTCACCCATCCTAATGAGATCCAGAAGAGGGTTACCTCATGGTGAGCGCAATACCTTTTCTGAGAGCTGTGGAAATTATCGCCTGTAACTTTGAGAAATCCTAATAACGTCTTGCTCCTGGAAGGTGTCAGTGGCTGCCTCACACCGGAGCGTGTGCCCTTCATCAGTTAATACCTCCCCACCAGAGCACATGGGAAAATCTTGCAGAGCGGTTGTTTGTCATTGCAAACGTGATACACTATGTCTTCAGCTGAAAGCAACACCCAGCCAGCCGGCTGGTGACGGAGGTTTTGTTTGAGGCTGTTCAGTGGGTAAACCAGCGCCTCCTCCCTGGCACTGAGGGGTGGGTAGGTGTGTGCAGCAGTCAGGAGCTTGGTGCAGGGCATGCTTCACTGGCTGCCTAAGTCACTTTGAAGCTCGGGCACCTCTCCAGATGTCACACACTTCACTTCCAGTAATTAGATCACTGTGACAGTTCGGTACAAGAGGTTGAGCCTGTGCAGTCCATCTCTGCCCCAGGAATTCAGCTTCCCAAGTGCCCCCGTGACACCCTTCCCACCCCACAGTGCAGCCACAGCCGCCCTCAGCTTGTCCCCAAGCAGTCTTGGTGCAAGCACAACACTGTTATACCCAGGGAAAATCAGTTTTCCTAGAAGAATGTAGGCCTTCGAAGGTTTTTTGCTCTCCATCAGGACAAGGTGATGCATTTTCATCCAGCTATTGATGAAATCATTACTCTATGTGAAGCTGTGGGGATTTCTATCCACAGAATTTTCCCCCGTGCATCTTCATCATCTGGTTGCTATTTTTCTTTACGACATGCACTGCTAACAACTAAGTTTTCTCCCCCACCTTTTGCCACTACCCTCTTAATGTACGTCCTGGGCATTGAATTACTTGTGCTCAGCAGAAAGGTGGCTCAGTCCTTCTGAAAAACAGCGTTCTTTTCAACCTGTTCAGCAGGAAGCCTATCTCCACTCCTTAGCCCATTCCAAAGGGGAGAGGGGTACTGAATAATTCATTAAAATACTCCTTTTCCTTCCACCAACACACTGATTCGCAAGAGATAAAAATCTCCTTCTATCTGACTGTGAGAGTTTTTCTTCCTCTGGGAAAGTCAAATTAGCACAAAAGGCCCATAGCTCCTCCCGCTGCAGAGGTACTTTGGGTGTCCTGCTGAGAGCAGGTAGGTGAGGCTTAAATGCCTACAGCTCCTACTGCTCAGGTATGAGCTTTCCTCCCCATGCTGGGAAAGGTGCCCTCAGCGCCCTGGGAGTGGGGAGTGCTCCTCGCACCGGGGTACAGGTTCAGGCCCCCCGACCCATGGATGGAGCCATCATGCAAGTATCATGAGTATCAGCAAGGACTCGTCTGAGGTACTGCTAATCGTAACACGTGCTGACACATGCTCACATTTGGCAATAAAATAAACAGCTGTCTACTTGAAACGGAGGGGTGCAAGTTAAGTAGGTTGCACGTGGTGGTTAGGAAGAGGCAGTGGTGGCACTCAGCACAGAGCCCTGGCTGTTAGCGTTTCTGGAGGTCCCTGCTCTGCTAGAGGCTCTGTGTGTAAGCTTGGGCAAGTACTTGGCTCTCTCTGTCACACAGTTTATCTCCCCATCCCAAAACTCCACCACTCAGGGAGTGGCGGGGGGGCAGTTCTGGTTTTGGCAAGCTTGTGTGGGATCCTTCGCAAGATGCATGTAAATATTTCACTGTTGCAGGGAATACAAGGGGAGGAGAAAGAAAAACCACGTGAAATGCTTGTATGTAAACGCGTTTTACAAAGCATCTGCCTTAGAAAACAATGCATAAGGCCAACACATTCGAGCCAAGATCAACATGTCTGAAGAACAATCTCTTCAATTATGCAGGAAGAGATGCAAACAGCTGTCTGGGCTGATACTTTTCTTCCCTTTTGAAGCCTTTTCAGGAAAGGCAAAAGAGAATTGGAAACTTGTTATAAATTGGGCTCAGCTCGGTGTCTGTTGCTGTTAGTGTCACAACTCCTGGCAAGGGATGCTCAGAGAAAGAACAGGACAGACGTGCAGAGCCAGAGCCTTGATTTGTTGTCCTTGTCTCCAGTGACCTGTACCTTCAAGACTTCAGGAGTGACAGGTGGTATCCTCATGTTTGGTGACCCATAATAGGCTCACCTTCACAAGTTTGTCTAATTTTATTATTTTTTTTACCTGACATGGAAGTTTTGTCAAGAACACCATGAAGTGAAGAGTTCCACAGATGACCCGTTTGAGTGACCTGAGTTACTACTAGATGATTCTACCTGACAACCCCCACTAGCTCTTCTATTGCAGGTTACAGTGAAGAACATTGCCCCTTCACCTTCTCTGTGCTTCTGATGATTTTACAGACTTCTCTAGCATTCCCCCTGCAGCCATCCCTTTTCTAGGCTAAGAGTCCTCTTGTATTTAACATCTCTTCAGACATCCTTTCCATACACCAGATCACCTCAGCTTCCCTTACTGCACTGTTCCCTGTCCTGTCATGGTTTAGAGTCTGTTACAGCCAGCAGATCTGTAGACAGTTTAAAAAATGCAAGTGCACCCTGGATTTATTCAGGGGAATAATAATGGATTATGATTTGTTATCTCTTTCCTTTCCTCTTAGTTCCTTATGCTCTATTTGCTTCCTTGACCTCTCCAAAAATTGAGCTGCCATTTCAGGACTGCCCTCTCCTCTGTCCCCAAGATCTCAATCCTCAAAGGTAAAAATAGTCTGTAGTCAACTGGAAGGCACACAGAATTAAGTTTTTGTGCACCTTATGCACTAATTTACATTTATCAGCACTGAATATGGTGTCCATATACATTTCAGCACAGCAAAGGAAGAAGGAAGAGAAAGCACCAGTGAACTGTCTGGCTGCAGAAGCACAGCTGAGCAACGGCATTATCAGCCAAACCAAGCAGAAGTCAGGTAAGAGTCCCTGAACATCCAGCTTGTCCTAAATGTCACAGCTACAAGTCTGGGCATACCCCTGTGCACAGTGCCAGATTTTGTAAGCCCAGAATGAGAGTCTGGGGTTGCCAGAAGTATCCCCCAGCAGCCTGCACAGTGACCAGGCAGTGTCCAGGCTAGCCAATGGGAGATGCTGGGGAAAAGGTTGCTTCTTAAATCATACCTCTCTTAGGAGTTCAGTCATCTATTTCCAGACTGCAGGGAAGTCAATCTGTCACACCAGGATTCACAGCCTGTAATTCTCATGTGTGTTAGATAGTTAAGCATCCCTTCCAACAGGACAGATGGGGGAGGGAGGAGGAGTGCCAGTCTTTTCTGCGAAAATATGGCTGGGGCAGAGCGCCCACACCTTGCTTCACAAAGGGGAAGAGCAGTTCACCACCCATGCAGTCGGCAGAAGCTGTGGGTTCAATGCCTTCGCCAGCCTGAGAGGGTGAACCCAGCCCCAGTCAGGTCACCAAGCTCAGGGGCAGTCCAGGAAAGGATCATCCCTTTCAGGTGGGGCCTGAAACTGCCATCTGTCTTCCATTTTGACTGGCATCTTCTCTTCCTCAGGCTTCTTCTTCTGAAGGAGTTGCATGGCTCTAATTTCTCTTTCCTTGCCTTATAATGAGTCTGCACATTTTCAGGTCAGAAACTTTCTCCCTTGCATAACGCTGAGCACAAATGACGAGCAGTCTGCTCGTAGTTACTGTTAAAATTATATCATCAGAAGTTGCATTATATCTTGGCAAAGTCTCTTCCCCTTTTCATGTACAAAGAGATGTGATTAACTGCTGCGTTTCCACACTTGGACTGAAAGGCTTTATGGGCTTTGTCAGTAGTTAACATAATTCACGGAAAACCAGAATACAACCTTGAGGCTAAATGTGGCCCATTGAATTCCACAATGGGGCAATGGCTTGATCAGGGTACAGCAAAGCATGCCAGAAGCAAAAGCCTTTGTGGGCCATAGCTCCATAGGAAAGATTAAATCAGCCACAATCTGCTCCATTTTATGTAAAATAGGTGCAGCCCTAAAGCTCCTGGCAAGTCGCCACTGAAGCCTTTGGCTGGACAAAGTTTGGGCATCTTTGTGTAAGTGTTAATTGCCAGCTGTTGGTGACTGGAAGGTTGCCAGGGACAGAGAGACTGCAGCAGTGTTTCTGCCTGAAATATGGCTTTTATAAAATAATCATCTCAAATCTATTTAGTGCCTCGCAACAGACACATCTGTACTTATCAGTTCTTCTGTCTAGAGCATCTGCACATGAAGATGACCTTAAAACAGCATTATAAATACAGTATATGTGACATTCAGGCTGCCTATTCCAGCCTCACAGTGGGAGGCAATGATAAATAGCAGCTATCTCCACAGCAGCGCTACATGATGGCTTAACCCACTCACGTTCATAGCCCTTCACATTTAATTTGCAGCAAGTCTGGGATACAGAGCATTGAGGCTTCTGAATCATGCTGTAGGAGCCCATGCAGTCCTATGTGCTTCAGCATTTTAATAATATAACCATCACAGCTCTTCAACATCCAGGATATTTGCAATATTGCAAACTGCAGATTTTAAAATATTGAGGATTCTTGCAGATATTTAGCCCCACAATTGGATGACAGACTAAGTAGAATTTTACTCTTAGAACATGAGGCCCAAAGGCCAACATTTTCAAATGTGCGTATCTACAGATGGGTACAAATTTGGTGATTGAGTTCTTAAGATTAGTTATTCATATGAGAAAATGCTGTCTTAAGAAACACTTGGTGAAAAGTCAAGCAAGCGCTGCCAGACTGAAGGAAGAGGACCTGGATGTCTGGAGAGCAGCATTCATTCCATAAACAAGTGTAGCCTGAGAAGGATGATCCTGATGGTTGGAGAACAAGACTGAGCGACGGCCTATAATTCTCCCATAGAGAGAAAGTACCATTTGGCTTTGGGGCTGATGGTGTATTTGTGGAACTTCCTCACCATCATTGCAAGCAGGCAAAAACTTAATTCACAGAAATCATCATGCCCCTAAGCTGCTGCTCATTCTGATGTATCCTCTCTCACCATACATCTTTATATCTCTAATCTTGCACTTCTGTCATTTGGTACCTCAGTGACCTTATACCTCTAGCTCTCATTCCCAAAGAGCGTGACCTCGGGAGTGCTTCTGCCTGATCCTGGCTCTGGGAGGTCTGCACTAATTTCATTGCTACAACAAAGATGAGCTCTGCCCTGTCAAGTGCCCTGCTCTAGGTCCAAGTCTGCAAGCTTGATGCCTCCTTTTTTTCCGTTGCCATGTGTGTCTGTTCTTACCAAATATAGTTCCACAACACAAGGTCCAAAGGGAGACCCATCACCAAGGACGACTCCCAGGCTAAGCCTTGGCTCTCTGAAAAGCACCTCTCTCTTCCATTTTAATTTATTTTTTGATCTCAGGCCACTGCCTGTCAGTGCAGGATGAGCAACTTCCTTCAGTCTAGACCTTTCGTAAAGCCACCGAGGCACACCGTTTCGCATTCCCATAAGCAACAGAGGCGCTCCAGACACTGTAAAACAGACTGTTTCATGGAGCTGCAGGTGTGCGCATTCAGTTGCTGCAGACTGTGTTGGATAGAATTATGATGATCAGCAATGGTGGTAAACATTTACATTCTCTCCTCTCCTCTCTTCTCCTCTCCTCTCCTCTGTAATGAGGCATCTCCCCTCCCCTCCTCTGTTGTCTCTTTAGTTCAACGAGCGTGATGGCAGAGATTCTCCCCAGTTGTGCCTGTGTGCACATAGAACACAGGCTGGTTGCAGCTGGCGTTTCTAACGTGGAGCTCCAACATGGAAATAGAAAAAAAATAAAGTGCTCATAGAGCATAGGTGCGCGGGTACAGTCTTCTGCCACACTTACAAGTGTTGACACTTACAGCTGTCATTAAAGCTGCAGTCAGGCTGCACGGGTTTTCTATTACAACCTGCTCTTTTGCCACTGCCTCTCAGCTTGTGAAATTTCCAGTTCTGTTGCATGTCTTACAGTGAATATCATTTTTGAAAAGCTAAGTAAAAACTCTTCACCCATATAAGAAATCAGGAGGTTGTTTGTTTTTTTTCTAGTAATATCTCTATATTGCGGATTCCTACTACTCATCACAGAGCTGAAACTCCTTATGGCTCACAGGTCTAGTTTAACAAATGTGTGATGGCTATTAGGCAACCAAATAGCCTTCTCAGTTGGAGCAGTCATTCATTAAATCCATTATCCATAGCTCTTTTAACCAGGCATGTTTCCATGAGTGGTGTGAGAATTTTGATGCTAGTGATTTAAACGCACAGTGGAGCAAACTCCTACTGCAGTAAAGATTTTTAGCAACCCCCTTAGCACCTTCATTGGCTCTGCTAAGCAACTAAATGCAATTTAATCCAAATGGCCCAGCAATTCAGATGTGAACCTTCCACAAGCAAAGACTGTTCTGCGACTTATGCTGCTCCTAATGGGAACATATGCTGCAATACTTCAGAATGATTCAGAAACCACTTAAAAGAGAGAGTTGTATTTTTTTTGCCTTCTATGAGTTTAACACTTTTAGTATCTGAGAATGACAGTGGTGCTACATGCTATATTAGTCTTCACTTCACTTTTCATTTTGAGCCAGTGCAAACTTAGGGCAGAGCAAAAATTTAAGCAAAGTCTTTTCAGACAACTTTCCTTTGGAGAAAAGATGAATATTTAATACTTGCCACCATCGTACTGCATGCACGTGCAGAACATACAATATAGATGAATGAAGGCTCAGTGGCAGGCCAACAACATAGTCTTCAACAAAAAGGCCCATTTCAGAAAAATCTCTTTGGAAAAGGGAATTTTACTCTTGCTTTATTTTTTTCTATTTGCTGCCAGAAATTCCTTTCAAAAAATTAATCGGTGAGTCAAAATCAGTGGAGATTTCTTGATCCAAATTGGAATGATCTGAACTTTAGAGCAAAGCTGACCAGTTTGCTCATTAGAATGAGATATGTATACAACCATCCCCTGTGAGCGAGCATGTACCTGGCAGATTTCTAGCCAAATAAATTCCACCATTTCTGCAGGTTGGCCTCTTCAGATCTGGGAAATAGGTAGACACCACACTGATTTTCTAAGCTGTGTAGAATACCTTCTATTCCAAATGTAACCAAGGATAATGCTAAACAGCAGCTACTCTCCCTAGACTTCTAAAATCCGGAAAACTTGCA
The DNA here is from genome assembly GCA_002844005.1 of Limosa lapponica baueri. Classification (NCBI taxonomy): domain Eukaryota; kingdom Metazoa; phylum Chordata; class Aves; order Charadriiformes; family Scolopacidae; genus Limosa; species Limosa lapponica. Next base: position 175,377 of record KZ506105.1, read on the forward strand.
ATCAACAGCTTCAGAAGAGCTGATGAATAGCTCTCTGCATCAGTAATGTTAATTTTCAATGCATCTTGAAACACTGGGGAAGTTCCGGAGCACTGGCGGGAAGCCAATAAGATGATATTATTAAAAAAAGTAAATGAGATGATCCCATGGCACTGGCCCCCATGAAACTGAACTGATCCTTTGCAGCATAATCAAACAGGTGATTGAGCATTTCATTCCTAAAGAAAGGAAGAAGAAAGATACAATTAGTAGAAACTCACATAGGTTTTGACAAAATTAAATTATATTAGAAGAATGTGATTTTATTCTTTAAAAATCAGTTAAATTCCAAGCTTGACTGAGGTGGAATAGGGCTGAAATAACGATCTTCTGAAAGATGTTTGGGTTGGTACTTCTTGACATTTTGAATACGAAACTAGAAAGGCACAAAATCCTCACAGCAGATGAAAGAGATGAGAACCTAGCTTGGAGATCTGAAAATACAACTGTTAAGTGGGAAATCATTTACAAAGAAGCCTGGTTTTGCAGATGTTCCATGAAGCTTAGATTTTGTACATTCATTATTCCAAAAAATTGCTACTGATCTGGAAGAAAATGTAGAATAATCCCTCATGAAGTTTATGAGACAGCAAAAACCGTGGAAACATGAGAACTGGAGACCGATTTGGATCACTTGTAAGATGGATGCAAGGGAAAAAAATACCTGCCAAAATATTACGAGCTGTAAGGTCCTACACCTAGTGGAAAAGGTCACAGGTCATACTTACAGAACAATAGTTTATTTAAAAATTAATTTGGAATAATGATGTATTGAATGATCATAGAAAACAGAATTGAAAACCTTTTCATCTGTAGTTTAGGTAGTAGGGCAGGAATGAGAAGGAAAGCAGGGTACATCACTGTTACATATCGCAAGTCCTCAAGGATATTCGCATCTTGCAAGGGCAAAGATAAAAAGTTTTCTTTCTCTGTGGTTGCTGGATCACCCTTAAATATTGCAACATATATTCCCTGAGAAGAGGGAACATCTCTTCCAAGCCATTGCTGCGGCGCAGAAGAATAAACATTGTTTTTCAATATACAGAATATCAATTAGGACTACACAGTTTTATTACCGTACCCTTCCATGGTGCACTCAGTGCAAGAATAATATGGATCAGTTGAAGGTACTTCAGAGCAAGCCAGAGACAGGAAAACAGCAGAAATACACAGGAGCTCAGACAGTCAATTTTAACAAAGCGAAGTTTAAGAGATGACTTAATCATAGCATCTATTTGAGGAACAGAAATGGGAAAGAGGACTCTTCAGATAAAGATGTAACTGTATCTAACAGCTGGAAGTTGGAGCTGGCAAATTCAGTCTAGAAATAAAGCATGTATTTTTAATAGTAAGCAGCAAACAGAGCAACAAACAGCTAACACTTGTGGTGGCTGCTCCATCATCAGAAAGAGCGAGCTAAGAGTTGGCATTTTTGAATGTCTATTTATAGAAAAGACAGCAGGAAATAATTCAGAAGAGACCTGTGGCTTAAATTATACTGGAGATCAGACCAGATGGTCACAGCAATCACATCCAACTAGATAATCTACGAGCAATCAAGAAATTTAGCTGCTGTGGTCAAAGGCTAGCAATATGGTTGTGGAGGAATGAATTACCAAAGAGGCCCACATTGATGTGCCCCCCATAGCAGAAGACAGATGTAAGGAGGAGACAGATGGGCGGTTTTGGTGGAGACCAGAAGGAGTTTGGGAAAGTAGGGAGCAATTGCCTAGGCAAATAGCTGGGTTGGTTGTCTGTGGGGGCCAGGATGTGCAGAGGTAGGGGAAAGCCCAAAGTTGTGCTGCGGGGTGCAGGAGCACCATGGGCAGAGTGAGAAACATGGGTTGAATGGGACAGATGGAGACATGTGGAAGAGGTCCAAGTGGCAACCTGAAAGGGCATCCACCATCCATGGGACAGAGAGCAGCTGTGTTGGGGCAGCTGCCTACCGCCTGCTTGAAGAAGGGCAATCCTGCCAGAAAAGGCAAAGACTGGGAATAGGGGATGCCACAGCAGGATTCAAACAGGCAGAGGGTGAAGATCAAGTAAGATGCCTGGGAGAAAGGCAGGGACACACATGGAGGATTGGACCAAACATGGACCTAACATCCCCCCCACCCAAGGGGGATGGGCAGGGATGAGGCAAAAGACACAAATCTTTGCAGTCATCTCCCTGTGAAACAGCCTTAATGAGCTGAAATGCAATATATGAACAGTCAAATCTGAAAGGATGACAGTGTAAAATTGCTTGGGCTCTTATCATTTTCAAGTGGTTTTATTTATTCAAAATTACCATGACATCACCCTCTCCCTCAGAGAGAGCTCACGTAATTGCTGTTTACTGATTCAAGGCCTTTTGGGGTAATTTCTGAGGCCATCTACTTCTGGGATGAAAGGCACTTACTGTTTCCCTTGTCTTACAATGCAGTCACAATAAAATCTAGAGAAAAGCCCTGCTTGAGCGTGGCTGGTGGCCTCTTTCCTTCTCCGCAGCAGCAGTGTGTGGGGCAAGGCTGGACCCTCGTATGGAAGTTGTCCAACCACAGAGCCTCCCCACACTGGAGCAGAGAGAGAAGCCCATGTTTAGGGCTGGGAAGGGCATGGGAGCAGGGTACCAACACACAGTGTGAGAGTACAAGAGGTGAGGAACAGAGGTAAAACAACAGAAAATCTGATTTCTAACTAGAACAAGTTTAAATTAGCCCTGAAACACAAAGGAATATAAAAATTTGGACTGTATAGAATACTCTGGCCAATATATGCAAAAGCTTCAGCACCAAAAGGCTAGTCATTAAAATATCTCTCATTTGAATGTGAGGTTCAGTTTTTTAACTAATCGGTGGTTTGATGTGGTGCTGCATCTTATCGTGTCTAGTTTTCCTCAAGCCCAGTAATGTCTCGAAGGACCAACAGATCGCAACTTATGAGGTGAGTGCCTCCCTGTAATTAGGTTTTATTAGGATCATGAAATATATATTCTCACTAAATATTAGGCTAATGATATTAAAATCCTAACTGTTCCAAAAGGGAAATGTAGCAGGCCAGTATAAATCCACATACTATAAAAAAAATACTTTCTAGGTAAATTGTGGTCTTAGAAGTTAACAGTTTTATGCTAAGCTGGTTGTAACTCTGGTGTTGTAAAAAACATTATTGAAAAAAGATCTTCAGAACTATCAAATTGAAAAAAAAACCAACCTCTTAATGTGCTGTTATCCCATCCTGCTGTTAATGTAAACTGCCTGTGGCTTATGGGTGTGACCGCCCCTCTTGACTGCTCCATCAAATCACACAAGCAAATAAAAATGACAGAAATTTAAACAACTTTGTACAACAGACTAATTCCTAGCCCCTTTGCAGCAGCCATTACTGAAAGTGGTGCCTTGGCGAGGGACATCTCCCAGGTCCAGGCAGCTCCACTGTGGTCATGCAGCTACCAGCAATTTTCTCCCCTTCTCTCCCCCAGTAAAGCAAGGTGGAGGGTCCTGCTGGCTGAGTCTTGGTGCTGCCATGGACATCCTGAGCATCCTCTTCAGCACCCAGCAGCAGCTAAGGGCACTTCTCCGGACATGCTTGCAGTCAGGTGGCATCAAGCCTGTACATCTAGCAGAGCCACAGCTGTGTCTCTAACTGGAAGGCATCCCAAAAGAGAGGAGATGGCAGGGTGTCACAGGGGCCCAGGAATGAGGGGGCATCTCCGTTCAGTTTCATTTGTGCAGTGTCTCATTGAAGGCCCGGATGCATTCCCCAACTTTTTGTATTTCTCAGAGAGATTTTAAGGAGGTCAGGCAGGGACAGATAGCACACAGCAGTCACTTGACTTCTGTAATGTCACTGCTTATTCTGTTCACAGCTCGGGCAATCATTTATAACATGCTCACTGAGAAACTCTAGCTGATGTAGAAATTTTCCCCTAAATTTAGAAGGAGGATTCCTCAACTCCTCTCTTACAACGAGGAAGGAATGTGCCCCGATGGCTGCAATGCCATTATTATGCATCATCCAAAATACTGCCCGTCTCCAGCTCTGCACTGAGAAAACCTGCCCCAAAATACACCAGCGCTGTCAACTGCAGCTTCCCCTTTCCCCAAGGGCTCTGGCTTCGGATGCTGGCTGCGCACAGCCCGGGGCTGCCGGAGCTGCCTCCTGGTTCCATGGGGAGGGAATACCCCTGGTCTCTGCCAGCTCTTCTTGGCCCGCAGAGCACTCGGATCTGTCAAAAGGATAAAGCAAAGGCAAAGCTGGGTTGAGTGGCTTGTTCATTACAACAACAGAGGCAGCTGGGGTGGTGAGCGTGTCCTGTCCTCTCCTGGGTGAGCCAGCTGAATACCTATCTTCTGAAAGACTTTTGTTTTTTCATTAGAAAACCCGCTTTTGAAGCCAGTCCTCACTGTAGACCTGTGCTGATAAAGGAAAGGCAGGCTTGCTGCAGTGTAACAGACCCAGGCGGGTGAGGAGCTTGAAGCTGTGACTCTCCCACCCCAGCTGAGCTCTGTCACTCCAGGTGAATGCCCAGGCCAGCCGGGACTCACAGGATGCTCCTACTCTGCAAACAGGACCCTTCTAACGCCACAACTCATTGCCTACGGAGTTACCAGCCCCGTGCAACAGGGCCTGGGCTGGCTCCCTCCCAGGCACGGGACCCTGCTTCTCGGCTGCCAGGCTGAGCGCAGAGCTGCTCTGCCTCTGCTCCTACAAGTCTCTCCACAAAAACCTGTATTACCTGCTAACCTCAAGGCATGCTGATTCACAGTGAAGAGCCATGAGTCTTTCCCTGGGACCAAAGCCTTGAGCTAAAAAAACTCTGCCCTCCTCAAATGTTTCAAATAGCGATAAATCCACTCAGATTTGCATCTGAACAATGTTGCCTGGGCCCATCTTTAGTCAGCCCCCCCCGCAGTATGACTCAGAGTGAAGCAAGGCAGAGTACTGATGCAGACACATTCATCCACACAATCACTTCATAAAAGAACATTTCACATCTTGTCCCCTAGGCAGTAAGCCTTAGACTTGGAGCAAAAATGAACACATTTCTCAGCCTCTTGGTCAATGTCAGCTCTTTCCTTTCCCTGTGCAGAGCAGCCAGGTATGAGCACCCACGGCTGGCGGTGGTGCAATAGCAGTTCTTCCAGTTCCCCTTCCTCCTAGACGGGATGCTGCTGGGATACGAGCATTCACCATATGGGGGATCTCCTTCATGTGCCTCCAAGCCCAATCCTCCCCGACAGCCAGTGCCTTGGCACATGCTGTAGCTCAGCTTGCTCATTCCTTTGCAGAGCACAGATATTAACAATTCCAGCGATGTTACGGGGCCTTTACTTCGATCCCTGCTGGGACAAGCAGGACTCTGAGATCATGGCAAGTTGTTTCATTTCCCCAAGCTGTCGGCATTTCCAAAATGTCATAGGCATTTTCGACTTGATACATAACACTGAATCAACTGAAGACCTTTTCTTCCCCACTCCTAAACAATTTTTATTTTTTTGGGGACATGGCTTTTCAGAGGAATCTGTTATCTCTTGCCAGTATTTTTCTGCTAGCTTCCTTCATTACCTTACAGGTGGTCTGTTTTGAAATTGTGCAGGCATTACCAGCTTGAGGGGAGCTGAATCCTTTTGAAGGTTCATCAGAGGGAGGCTGTTGCAAGGTGCACTGAAGGCATCTTCTCTGAAGCTTCTGCTCCCCATGCACGGGCCCCAGAGTGTGACTCAGCCCTTCATTTCCTCTCCTGCTGAGCACTTAAATATTGCAGAGTCCCTCTGGTTGCTGAAGGGGAATAAAAACATTCACAAGCTCATTTGAGTTTTGAGGAGGGCCCCTGTCCTTGATGCTGCATCTGCCAGGAGCTCACATTCAATGTCCACCACCACCGCTCACCAGCTCTGCTTCTTTTCCAGACACAGACCACTTTCAAGATACAGCCTTTTTCTACACCAGCAAACCCCTAGCCTCAAACACCTTTTCCCCCACCGTATGAAATGTGCTGGAAAAGACATCTTTCTCCACACTAGAAGCACTTCTCAGAAGTAAATTATCAGCAGAGGTGATGCTCCAAGGTGCCGTTGGAGGGGCTGAATCCCTGGCCCAGCTAAGGAAGTGTCAGGGACTTCCCAAACTCCCACGCCCAGGCTCCCTTAAAGCACAGTCATAGGTCCTCACTACTCCACAGCCCCTGGCTCTACTTTTCTTGGGTTATCCAACAGTACAAAACCAGTGATATTACAAGCTTCCCCAGCAGAAGTAAATTTATTTGCCAAAGAGGCATGCCAGGGAAGCATCGCAGCTCCCTGGCCCCGCTCTGACACTGTTTCCCACAGCATTGCTGTGGGCTGCTGTTAGAGGCAGGGTAAGCAGGCAAATGTTTGATCTAACCCAAACAGACTTTCTTACCTTCCGATGATAATGGGGTGTCTCTCCACAAACCGGGACGGCAAAAACCAGCAGGCGTTGCCGCCCTCCAGGCAGCAATCATTACATTTTTTAATTCCCTCCATTACACCATCCCTCACCAGGTAAAAGAAAATTCATTGTAACTCTGCTTTTGTTGTAATCAGTGGTTGCCTTTAACAATGTATGAACTGTGTTTAAAAAACACCACAGAAAATACTGAATTTTTACAGTAATACTGCCATTTCAGGTAGCAAAAAACCTTGGCTTAGAAACCAATGTCATTTCTGCATCTTTTCGTGTAGCTGTAACCTTTGCTCAGTCACACCTTGCATCAGGGAGTGAGAGCTTTGTCCCTGGCACCAGCCAACCCACCCGAGAAATGGTGCTGTACGTGGCCAGAATGCTTTTCTCTCTTTGGAAGAGCTGATCTTTTCATCTTCTGTTTCCTTTAGGAATTATCTTTGATTCCCTTTATCTTTCTTCTCTTGCCCTTTGCTGCAGGTCGCTTCCAACCGGTTTATACTCCAACTCTTTTTCTGCTGCTTAATCTTCTGCATACCCCTCACTCCCCTCTGCTTTCTGCTCCTCTGCTTCTGAATGCTGGACGCCCACTTCTGCCCTAGAGTGTGGGCTCAGGGACCAGGCCCCACGTCTCACTTGGGAAGGGAGTACTGATGGCCATTGTACCCATGATCACAGGGGAGAAGCCAATCATGGGCACCCGCTCTATATGGTCGAAGCATGGAGAACTGCACATCATGGTGCGGGGATTCCGGGTGTGACATAGGGGTCAGTCTCACACGGCCTGTCTGGAGACATCCCACCAAATCTGCTGGAGGTTTTGACTGGTTCTGCTGGCACCACTGCTTTTTTTCCTTTGCTTGCTTTTCCCCAGGCCCTTCAGCTGGTGGGAGTTCCCAGCAGGTGGGACAAGAAGGCGAGTTTTGTGGAGAGATTTGGAGTGGCAGCTTCCCCCAGCGTCACCAGTGGACTCGCATGGGAAAGAGACACTAAGAGCACTTGAACCCCAGGGAAGGCATCATGTGGAGCTTGTGTCTTTTTAGATATCAGTTAATCCAGCCATAAGATGGAAAAGGGTATTGAAACAAGTTTTGCTTTTTTCAATGCTTTTGGAACAATCTGCTAAACCTTTCTAAACAAAAGATGTGCTGAAAGCAGCTGGAGAAAGCGCAGGAAGGTTTGACATCCCATCCTATTGCTAGGGTAGGTACCTGGGGGACAGTCAGCGCAGTTCAGGCATGCTCATCCAACAGAGGCCAGATGCAGAACAATTGATCCTGTTTTCATGGAGATTTATATTGCCCTATAAACAAAAATAATTTCAGTGGCCTATATTTAAACACTTTCCCAGACCACGTACACGGCTAGCTCATGACAACAACAGTGTCTGAAAGGCAGAATACAACTTTGCTACTTGAGTGAATAGCCAAAACACGTCTAATTAAACCCACAGCCTCTCTGTGAGAAGAACACATTTCTCGGGATACAGTCGCCCCATACAGTGGGGTACTCCTCTCCTTGTGTTAGCAGCTGGGGCTGCTGCCTGAGAAGGTGTCAGCAGAGCCCCGGTGGGGCAGCAGGGTGAGGGGTCGGGGCATTTTCTGCTGAGTGCTTCCCTCGGCCTCTTGGGTCTTCCCATGACAGGTTTGCTACAGACAGGCACTGCGTCTTCTATGGGAAAGGGCTGTGTCACGGTGGAGAGCAGGCCAGGCAAGCACATCTTGCACTCACTTAAGTTGTCACAGCGAGACCGGGCCTCATGAGTGCTCAGGACATTGTCAGCTGTCACCCAGGAGGGATGAATGTTCCTATCAGCTGGAGCCAGGAGACCCAGGCAGAAGGATAAGACCATGCCGCCCAGGCTGCTGGCATATATGACTCCAGGATCCCTGCAACCTGCAAAAGCAGCTGGTTGGGGCCATCTGCCCCCCCCGGCCCTGCCTCCTTTTGGGGCAGAGACCCCAAGGCTGGCAGTGCTGAGCGCCCCTGGTGCAGCTGGAAGCCTTGCCTGCTGCTGGGATGCCTCGGTGGGCAACCCCAGCCCTGCACCAGGCTGAGGGCCAGACCTGGACCCGTCCTGCCTGGGCGAGCAGCAGCGGGAGCGTCTGTGTTATTTTAAGCAGGTTATGTCAGTCCTGCCCTCCCTCTCTTTCCCCCTTCTCCCCGAAGCACTGATCACTGTGGCAGGATGGATTTGCTGGACTAAAAGGGCCAATGGTTTAATTGATATGATATGGCAGCTCATATGTAATCTCATTATTCTGTCTAGCAGGACACATTATTCTCTATTTATCACACTTCTGTCATCACAGGTCTGTTGTTCCCGTGCTTTGAGGACAACAGAGCACTCCGTTCTGCTGGGGAAATCTCTCGGGGGGGGCAGGAGAGGAGCAGGGGGGCTTCTGCAGGGGCAGACAAAGCTCCTGGATGCTGGCTGTGGGCACATCTGCCTCTAATCTTCATACAACAGGGCTGGGAAATGCAAAAAGGCTGGCAAAGGAAGAGCTGGGGTGTTTTCAGTGAGCAGTAAATTTGCTGGAAAATGAAGACCCCACAAGTGTGTGTGTAGTGGGGGGGTGTTGCCTAAGTGGGAAATCCAGTTTGTGTCTGACAAACGCAGATTTGCCCCCCCCACCTCCAGCGAGGAAGGCAGCCTCCACCAGCCGAGCAAATCTGTTCTGGTGTTCTCTGCGCTAAACTGGCTAGCTTCTTATTTTTATTTTTGTTTGTCCTTTAAATCAACCCACAGATGAAAGGAGAAAGAAAGGAAATAAATAATCTGAGCAAGTGAAAAAAATATAGTTGCAGGTCAAAAAATACTTGGTTGATTGAATTGTTCTGACACAAAATGATTCCCTTTCCTACACCATCCTCTCCCCCTTGATTTTCTCATTGGGCCTTAAAACAAAAATAAAATTATTGGGCCAATTCTAGGTATATTTGTGCTCATGCTGTTTTAATAACAATCTATAGTACTGCTGCTGCTGGCTGCTACTATATCCTCTGACAGTTTAGCGTGGCAAGCGAAAACATGGCTTGTTAGAGGGATGTGCCTACAAGGACTTCACAAAGAAGCAGAGTACGTGGATGTGTGCGTGCCGGTTGGGGGGCGAGGGGGTGTGGGAGGGGAGAGCCAAGCAGCTAACAAAGTGTCATAGGCATAGCAGCCACTCGTACAGCACTTTTCATGCTGGGATCAGAAAATGCCTTGCAGAAGATGGGAAGCTTAATTAGCACAGTATGCCGTAGGATAGATGTTAAAGCAATCTGTCTAGCAGACAGATACTACAGTACTGAATAATATAGACGTTAAACCAATGACCCAGAATCTAGCCAGCTAAAATCTTAATCCCCTTTAAATAGATTTGCAGACATCCTTTCATCGCAAACATTTGATCTGAGCAGACACTGTATGCTGTTGTGTTGTATTTATAGAGCACCATGACAAAAGTTTGAGATGTTTGTGCTTAAATAATGCTATTTTCCCCTGTTAATTCATCAGCACAGTGCTGTCTTTGCACAACACGCTTTTGAGATGGAAAGAAAAAGAACATCAGCTCCGGATCCACAGGCAGATAACAAACAAAAGGCTCTGTGCAGGCAAAGGCAGCCCATGTAAGACAGAGCAGTGGGACAAGGGGGATCCGAGCTTGGAACAAGGGCAGCCCTGACTGGGCAGGGACTTTTCATCCAAATAACCCTGAACCTGGAGCTTGGCAAATGTTTGGGTAAATGTGTGATTTGGCCAAAACAAAATCCCTCAAACCAGAAAATGGGACTGTTGAAAATATCTGTGAATTCGTGTTCAATAGTTTGGATCAAAACAAGGAAGAGGCTGAGATGCAAACCGGCTTGCTTTGACACTGCTGGGAGGAGCTGCTTCAATTTTGAAGCCAGGCTCAAGGGTGGATTTGTAAAACTGACAAAGCAAGGGTGGCTTTCCTCTGCCTGCTTGGGTGTCAGCAGACCCAGCAAGGGTAGAGGAGAGGATGGTTCAAAGCGATTTTCTGCCAGGAGGTAGACAGAAGCTGAACTCAAGCTTCCCAATCTCTATTTTTCAGGAAAGTGCCCTAGCCGCTGAGCCATACAGAGGTCTAACAAAAAGGCCTTTTCAGAATCTCCTGGTAAAAATATTTTATGTGTGTTTGTGGATAAGCACTAATTGGAGCAAAGACCAGCTCTTCCCACTGCTTGAGCCGTCAGGCTACCAAATCACTCAAGCTTTTCTTATTTCTAATTTGTATTTAACAGTTTTGCAGAGTATAACTGTTTATAAATGAGAAACACGCTCCTGTGCTTGTACCCAGGGCTCAGAGAGCTCGGATGGGATACTGGAGATTTGTGTCCAAGACACAAATATTCAATACACAGAAACAGTTCAAATACTTCTTCTGCCTAATTCTATCTTGCTGCTTCACTCACTCATGAGTGGTGTTCCCCCGAAAGGAAGTGTTTTATTTTCCAGTTTCCTTCATTGTAGAAAACACCCAAGGATTTCCTAAATGAAGCCTATAATTTGAATCAAACTGTTTTTTCTCTTCAATTCAGTGCTATTAAAAAGCAAATAACTTGGTTTTGTTTCACTGAAATAGAAAAAAAAGAAAATAATTTCTGGTCAAGAAAAGAAGTATCAGTCACCCACACATTTCTACTTGGGAGAAACAGTCATTTCCTAAGCAAGGCACTCTCCCCCATAAAGAGGTAATTCTCCCTCTCTCCTGGAGAATCCTGTCTTTCTCCTTGCCCAGGCACTCTTCTTCATGGAGGTGCCGAGGTTGTTAGGGGTACCAAACACTCACCAACCCTGAGGGAGAGCCAAGCTCCTGGAAAGTCTACAGTAAGGACCAGGGAAAAAGTGCCAAGTAGAGTGAAAATGCCCGGTGGGTCCCCAGACACAAATGGCTGGGCAGCAGCACAGAAAATCTTCTCTTGTTCCTGCAGACATCTCCAACATCTGGTGGTAAGAAATGTTAAATGACTTATCTTAAGGGGCCCTGTCAGTGTGAGTTCTGAAATTGTGACAGCTCTGCTCACAGTTTGTGATTGCAGACCAGGCAACCTGGTTTATACTGCCTGTCTGGGACTGAAATGCTGTTGTAATGGAGAAAGGCTGTCTGCCCGCTATCCTCTTGTGTCCGTGGCAAAGATTGCTCACAGTGAACAAGATGGAACAAGAAATAAATGCATCCAAGTGAGTCAGTAATTTTCTTTGCAGGGGAGTAGTACCCAACACAGGTAAATGGACTTGAGTTTAATTTTCACCTTAGCACTCTTTCATATTTGGTTCATCTATAATTGTTTTGGAAATATCCCAAAAGCACCTCTACTATGTGAGTGGAAGTTAAAACATCAAACCAAAGAGGGGCTTTTCGGCTACTGACTTTCTTCAGCTGATAGGATGACCAGCACTATATTCCCATTCATGGCGTTTGAAAGCTGCTGAGATTCTTTGTTCTAATTATTCCTACCAGAAGACAGATGCAGAACCTCACTTCTTGGATGAATAGAAATCTTCTGATTTTCCTCCTCAATTTATTCATGGATAATTTATACACATTTGTTCTTGTGCCAGTATTGTTCAGCTCCCAGCTCTTTTCCCTTCTGTTTACTTGCTTATGGAAAGCAATCATATCACTCTCAGGCTTAATTTAGCAAAGCAAACGAGCAAAGTTCTTCTAGTTCTCTTTCGGCAAGATGGGACTTTCACTTCCCTGCTCATCCTAGTAACCCTTTTCTGCACATGCTTCTGCTTGAACCTGTGGCCTTTTAACCCTAGCTTCCACAATACTGCAGATATTCCAGATAAGGCACTACCAGCATTTTACAGTCTGGCATTCATATTTCCCTAATTCTGTTGGAATTATCTTACTTGGAGACATATAAAATGAAATGTTAAGTTTTTTACCTCTTCATTATGCAGGCTTCTCCTGTTATCATTCCCAAGTGATGAACCTCTCTGTCAGGATAAAAATTCTTGTTATTAATCTCCAGTAGTATGTACAAGTGAATTTCAGCCCCTTTTGTTATTATTATTCTGAAAGGCATCTACATCTCTCTGTGATATCTGGATTGTCTGTTATACTTGCTGTGCCCTTAGTTTTGGGTCACCTGCAAATTTCATCAGTACGTGCTCTGTTTCGTACCAATTCATTTTGAACCAGTATCATCCATGAAAATATTAAATCAGACTTGTCCACCATGGTTCTTCCATAGAAGAACTGTAAAGTGGGAAACAAACTGCTTACATCTGTTTTTTCTACTCTTTGCACAATCATGTCTAATTCCTAACACTCTCTTTTAGGGAGTCATTAGTTCAGACATCTTTCCAAGTGTTTGTTTTCCCTTTGCTGAGGCTGCAAATTATTAAAGGTTTTGAAGTCCTGGTTTAAGGAAACAACAAACTTCTACATTTAAGTCCCTGAGATGTCCAGGCCACTTGGCCTTGCTAACTCATTCCCACATATTTCTCAGGGTTTGCACTGGAAAAAAAAGATCTCAGCACATTTTCATTTCTTTTCTATTTAATGAGTATGTCGTGACTAGTTGCTCCACAGATTTTCTAAGTGAAGCTTGTCTGTAATATCTTTACCAGTTTCAAAACTACATATGTCATAATTTTCTCCTTATTACATTTTTGGTGATGAAAGTTTTTGGCTGTGATTCTAGGAATAACTGGACTTCAAATGATTAGCTCTGCAGTCTGTAGTTGGAAAGATAACACTTCTATAATGATGCTGGGCATGGTTAATAGTTCTTACTTTAATAGTGCAGATATTTCTATTCGTATTCCGACCCAGAGCTTAGAGATCTGATGTGGATGCAGAAGATTAACCTACAAAGCCTCTTCTGCTGTTCTTTCTCCAAAAGATTTTAGCAAAGCAAGTTCATTTTATCCGTGCTTTTATTTCTCACATTTCTCCAGTTTATGACACCATTGACACACATTACTTGCTAGCATAGCATACACATCTTTCCTTCTCTCTTTTCTGGACAATGCATTCAAGTCACAAATGCTGTTTTATCATATTAATTTATCTGGGGAAAAAAATAAAGCGCTCTCAATGCCTGGGAGAAATATGAGCAGCAATAATGTAAAGCAACCCATAGGAAATCCTGAATTATACTCTGTTATTTCCAAGTTTACAAGACAAAGGTCTGCAGAAAAGGCTACTGTGATTTTAGCCATGTTGGTGAAAGCCTCAGGTCCCCAGCAAGGGAGGCTGCCTTTGTGGTGTGACTCCTCCTGGCATTTCCTGCATTTGGTTCCTGGAGAACAGAAGAGCACAATACTGACTGGAAAAAATTCCGGCAAGATCAGGTTAGGAAGATTTGGGACTGGAAGTGGCTATTGATGCGTTGATTAACAGGGTGTTTAAGCTCAGGAGTCCAATCGGTTTTGAATAAAATACTGGCCTGCCTAATGTTAGGCAGGTGCTCTGTTATCTTACTAAACCAGAGCCCTCATGGGAATAAAATAATAAGAATAAATATGTATAGCTCAGCTACATGTTCCCTAAACGAAGCCTATAACAGTCTGCAGCTCTTTTACAGGTAATGAATACTGATTTAGAAGTATTTATTGTGATGCGTGAGGCCTCAATTAGGAGTACAGGAGGAAAAGGAAAAAGGGAAAATGTAGGCTGAGGATCAAGAATTTGTTGACTTTCTATTTTTATAAGCCAAGAGCAAGCAGAGGCTTTGGACTCGCTGTGTGTGACCCAGGCAGAGTACTTTCAGGAGGTCTAATCTTTCAAAGGGCAGTTTGGGGGGAAATTCTGTAGGTCAGGCTTTCTTTGAAGTACTTCCAGTTAGCACCCTGGGCAGCTTAGCCATTTTGCAAAAGCCATATTATACTCCCATGGGGTCTTCTGCAAAGAAGATATGCTTCTGCATTTCACTTCCAGGGTCTTTAAAAAAGGTTTTTTGAGGGAAAGAAAAGGCAAATACCAAGAGAAGAAAATTCTCTTGCTTTTCTGAATGATACTTTTGCTCACATCAGTGAGCCGGTAAAGGTCAAACAGTATCTGTCTTTGTCATAAGTTACTAGATGCTGAGAAGCTTGCTGGTAAACAATGGGTCGAATTCTGTATTTCCAACACAGACTGAGTACTGAGTGAAGTATGTGAATGCATTGCCTGTCAAAGGCCTGTGGGATTTGACCTGCAAGAAATAGCTGCAGTCACGAAGACAGAGTTTGTTAAATGTTTAAGCAAATTAACCAGCTGCACAACACGGTGCTTTCCAGCTCCATCAGAGTCAGTCTGGGGGAAAGCAGGGATCCAGAAGGCGTGGATGTACGTCTGTGTGACCAAGCTCTCTCTGCAACATCTGGAAAAGAGAAAGCCGCCTGGCTTGGGAACCTGATGGTGTTGTCACTAGTTGCAGGGACATGTTTCTCGTTTTTTAAACACTGCAGCAAAACAGCTCACTCTTCAAAGAGCAGCGAGCAAGCTGGTGTTGGATTGCAAATCCCCTGCCATCCCTGCTCGGGCACATGTTATCTCACTGGGATTACTGAGAAACTTGAAAGATGTGCTTCTGTCATCCTAAAACTGACAAGTGGGCTGAAGGAAAACATTTGCTCGGAGTGTGGGCTTAATGAGGTCTGATGTTATCTTTGAGACCAAATGCCCGAGTGTTTCTAAATGAGCATGTGGGCTGCTTCAGTGCCTGCCGCCTTTCCCTGACAGTGAGCGGGTCGAGACAAACCAGGGCAGGCATGGAGAGCAGGTCAGTGGGGCTCTCTGAGACAAACGTTGGGAGAGCTGATGACCAGGGTCCACAGAACGAAAGCAGTTTTGGGGGCCACTTCAGGTTCAGGTGACACCAGAACAGTGCCCATGCCTTACTGCTTTACAAACTGCCCCTTGCTAGCTGATCATGGGCTGAGATGCTTTTTGCTCACTGAAAGCACAGCCCTAACAATCCTGCAGGAGCGAGCTTTTCGTCATCTCTCTGTTTCTGCTCAATGCCTTCCACTATAATATCACCTTTCCATGGCCAGTCACCCCCTAGCATCAGTTGGTGGATGTGGTGACATGGCCCCCAGAGCAGCTGAGCTGACAGGGGGGTGCATCTTGCTCCAAGCCCTGACGGTCTCCTTCTGGGAGCAGGATAAGAAGTGAGAGAAACATGTCACTGTCAATTAGCTAATGTTTGTACAAGGGATGGTTGAGCCCCATGGAGTTTTGTTAACCTCGTGGCCTCTTTGTAAAACCTGCCTGAGTTCATGAACTTATTCCCATCTTGTAAATTTAAACCCACACATTCTCCTTTGGGGTGAGGTTAATCAAAATGTTCTTTGAGTTAGGGAGCATGATGCTATGCATTGGGGTAGAACATTATCTCTCAATTTAGGTAGGCAGATGCTCTTGGCAGTACAGGGGTTGTACACACACTTCCATTTGTTTTTCCCTTCCTTCTTTGCTTCACTTTCACAGCTACTTGGAAATTATTTTTCCATTAACTGCATTTTCTCACTTGATTCCTTTGCAGGAGTTTGCCTTTCTGGCAGTCTCCTCAAGGTAACAAGGCTCTCATGACTTACCAAGTCTAACTGTGGGACTACATTAAAGTAGGTTTTGAAAAAAAGCCAAATGCATTCCCTGCTCTTTTGAAAACAGCTTTCTATATGCACAAAATATTAAATGCCACCAGTATGTCCTGCCTCTAGCAGAAGTAGAGATTCCCTTTGGCCAGACAGCAAGACCACAGGGCACTGTCCTTCCATCACTGCTGCTAGTGCCCAGTGCCTGCATCCTGCGAGTACTGCTCTGGACCACAGCCCCCTTATCTACTCAAGACTTCATTTCTTAGTTGTGCTAGATTGTGAGAAGTACCCAAAGATGGGCCTGAATTAAGCACATTTAAAGGCAAGACTGAGTTTGGTCCAAGTCCAAGTCATTCCCCTCATACTAATAACATCAAGACAGTATTTCAGTATGTATAAGTTAAATAATGGCAACATCTAAACACCTCACTCAAATTCAGTGCTGCTCAAAGGCAGGCTGACAGCTCCGGGATTGGCATCTATCCAGAACAAAAATTTGGGTTCCAGAATACAGTACATTTTTTTAAACACATTTGGGGGTATTTTAATTTTTTTTTGCACTGGTATTTATGATGCTTAATATTATAGCTTCAGGAATTCAACTTACATAACACATTTATGTTTCATTGGAAAGCATACTGAACTTTAGAATATGATTATAGATACAATTTGAAATTGTAATGTTTAAATGTTGCATTATAAATATATCAACTTGGATCCATGCTGCAACTAGTCATGCTAGCTAATGCCAATAAAATGAACAGGGCACTTCAGACTTGACCCCTTACTTTTTCTGATGTAGGAAGAGTATAGAAGGAGTCATTTTTAAATTGAGGATATAAAAGGAGTTATTTTAAAAATAATCTATTTCAGCACTTCATTTTTTAGAAGATTTACTCCTCACTCATCTAATCCTATGAAGACAAGGTAATTTTATATATACAGACACAATCTGGTAAGCTTTTTCGATTTATTAATGTGCTAGCTGGTTTATATGCCAATGCTGATTTGCCATGAAAAGAGTTTGGAGAAAATGCATTCAATTACATGAAGAGATGTTTTCAGAAAACAGTCAGTTTTTACAGGCTTGTTTCACCGGATTTGGAAGCCCAGTGACATTTTATTTAGTCCCCAGGTCACAGAGCATTTTTCTGACATCAGCAGCCTGCAAAAAGAGATGTGCTTTACAGTTTCCAAAGTCTAGAGCAGAGCTCCTTCCCCTCTTTCACTCAGATTTCCCATTACATTCATATGGCTTGGTTTTTTTTTCACATGAAGGTTGCTTTCTGTGGCAAAATAATGGCACATATCAGCGTACGGACTAGTTTCTTCTTCCAGTTCTGTTCACAGTGGCTGCATCATCAACTTCACCATGAGCAGGACTGGCCTGGGGTTGTTTGCCTTTTTCAACAGGGTCAGTGTTGGCTTTTTTTGGTACCTATTGCGTGTGACAGGGCTGTGAGCGAAACTAAGCCAGTGGCCAAGCTTCTCCTGAACAGGGTCTAGCACGCAAACCTTGCAACCACTATTTGGCATTATTTTTGGCAGGGAGCTTGCATCAAGTGCTTTACATGGCTTTCTCTGGGCAACTTATAATAGCCCTGCAGAAAAAACCCACTTATTTGGAAGGTCTGAAAAATCGTGGCGAAGGTTGCCTTTTGCTGCTGAACTCCAGCAGGCTTTTCATGGAGCCACTGAGTGAGTGAGTGGAGACAGATCTGCTCTCTCATGCCTTCAGGTGGCTGAATCACAAAGCCGCCACAAGGGAAGTCATGCATCACTGCTGCCCCTATTGTGCTCCTTCTGGGGATAAAAGCAACACCACTCTCTCATCTTCTTTCCCAAGGATTTCCTACAGATACCCTCAGTGAACACAAAGTGCTTGCTCAGCAGGAACACAGGAATAAAACCTAAGACCCCATTTTCTAGCCCTTCACTCCAAAGAGAGTCACAGCTGTTTTGCAGGAGCATATCTAGGAGCATCAGGTCCTCCTGAGTGGCAGATGGGGTAGACAAAAGTGTGGCCTCCACAGTCAGTGAATCTGAAGGCATCAGGCCTGTCCACGGCATGTTTGCTTATGGAGCAGCCTCTTTCCATCCTCTTCCTCCCTCCAGTTTTCTTTCATAAATGACACCATAGGAATTATATTTACTCAAACCCCACTGCACTCTGTGGTCTGGAGCTCCACTCACAAGGTGCCATTGTTAGGTGTGCATAGGCTTCATGCATGGAGATATGGTACACGAGGGGTTTAGAGAATTGTCCTGATGGTGTCAGCAAGTCACGAAGTCCGATTACTGGTGCTTTTACCATTGCGCCACTGGGGCTGCCCATAAAGTTATTACTAGCTACTTCAGGTTTTGTAAAAGCCTTTAAAAGTAAAAGCTGGGGCCTAAATGTCTCAGCTATAGCCCTTTAGTGCTTCAGTTTGCAATTCTATTTGGTGAATGGTTTTCGTGTATAACGGAAGGAAAGATAATTTCAGGAAGCGTAACACAACAAATGATAAAAGGTAATAAAACTGCACACTTGGTCCTTGCTCCTATAATTCCTCAGCTGTTTGCTTGTTATGCAGAGAGAGAGAAATGAAAGATAATTAACATAGTGTGGAGTGGTCTAATCAGTAAGTTGGATGTCTCAGCGTAAGCTAAGTGCTAAATAGCATCGAGGTCTGTAATTTCATTGGTGGCATTACCAACTTTTAGAGGCAAGTGCATCAAGTAGATCATAACAGGATATTATACTTTATAGATACACTTTGCTTTACAGAGTGAAAAAGCATCCTTGTATCTATCCTTCTAAAGTCATTCCTTGTGGCAACAGACAAATAACAATTGTTTTTAATCTTCTCCTATAATTCAGTGGATTTAAAAACTTTTACAGGTGTCCTGATTACCTGGGACACACAGAAAATGAACTCCATCCTGCATAGAGCCTGCATTATCCCTGAATGCATATTCTTGGCATCAAAGGGAAATTTTGCCTTGATGCCTCACCCACCTCTCTGCATAAAACTCTGCCTTGAAGCCCCCTATAATACGTAGGGATTTTCACTAGGCAAAATATAATCAAGCCATAAACTCCTTAAAGGGGGTCATATAAGTATTTGATGGAGTTTTACCACTCTTGAAGGCTGAGACATAAAGACAAAGTGCAGCAACTTATCAAGTCACAGCATCAACTGAGATATGGTAATTGCAGAGAGACATTCAAGTTAAATTGCTCTTATTCACATTTGGAGCAGGCAACGAGCGTACAAATGGGCCAAAGTGTAGAAATTTCTGGAACTGCCACAACTCCATCCTGAGCCTGAGCACCCAGTGGAAATCATTTTAAATACCCATCCTGGGAGGCACGCACATTGCTTATGCAGTGTAAGGCATGATTTTCTCTTTTTGTAGCTGAGACAGGACTAGAAAGACCTCCAAGGTCCTTGACAAACACTCAAAGCATCTGGATTTTTTTCTTACACCTGCCAATGCCTATTAAATCTTAATTAAAAAGCAAATTTGAAAAGGAAGCATGAACAGGTCAGTCTAATGGCTGTGTGCAGCAGGCAGAAGGATGTCCTGCTTTCTGTTCCAGCTCATTCCCTCTTGACTGGTGTCTTTGGGGAGGGCTTTTCCCCACACAGGGGGAGATCTGCTAGTCTGATTATGAACCCCCTCTCCTTGCATTTTGGTCCTTGATGGAGAAAGGCTAAAGTAAAACATCCTGCCTTCATCTCTGTACTGCACATTAAACACCTCAATGAAATAACTGACATGAACTCAAGTGTCATGGGAGATGAATTCGGCAATCCTCCATTTACTGAGGATACAGCTCCAGCATCAAAAGTGCATGAGAAGGACCCTGGCATGGTACCAACATCCATCCACTATGATCCACTGGAGTCAGATTGGCCTCTCCATCCATTCAGCATTGGTCTTTCTGCTGAATTTAACAACAAATGGTGGAAATTACAGCAGCAGTTTTAAAAACAAGGTTAGTTATTTATTGGCAGCAAGACAAGATCCTACGACCTCACAGGCCACTGGGAAGCCTTCAAATGGTGGTGATTTTTACTCATGCTCTCTATGGATTGAACTGAAGCCAGTAGTTTAAAAGAAAAATAGCAACACAGAGTCCCAACTCTCTCCAACAGACCCAGTTTGACTGAAAACCATAATAGGCTGCTCTTGCAGTGGAGGCATCCCTGGAGCTCCTCTCACCAGACTGCTGGGTTTCCTTGGTGTTGGGCAATGAGGCTAACTCGGAAGCTGCTCGGTCAACATTAACCGTAAATTACATAGCAACAAAGACAATTGCCAAGGAGTCCAAAACAATTAAGCAGAGTCAGGCAAGAGGATTTAAAGGTTTTTTTATAAAGCAAACAGTCAAGCGCTTGGCTGCCTTACCTCCTGCTGAGAAAGTTCTCTGACAGCTTGAGTGAAGGACCATTTACATCATCTCAATCAGACTGCAAAACAGCTGTACCTGCTAAAAACATAAGAAAAAACCAACAATGTATTGCAGGATGGACTTCCTCCCTATTGGGAGCTAATTACTCCTTCAAAGGAGGAAAGGCTTAGCTCAAGGGTTTTGTAAAGAGCTGGAAATGCAGGCATGTGGGGTGAGATCAGGACTGAACTGGCAGTGTACGGAGGGCAGGCTGGGTTAGAACAGTACATGGGCCCACCTTTTGCATGGAAAACATTTGCCACATGTAGAATGATATTATTTCAGCCCATCTGGCCCAGACCTGACGAAGAGAATGGGATCTTATAACTCCAGTGGCTGCTGGTACAACAGGACATTTTACTTTAATTACATCACTGTAAGAGCAGAGCCAAGCTCATCTGCTCAAATGGAGCTTTTTGAGGGAAAATAGTACCTGCAATATCAGCATTTAGAATCTTTTAATATGCAACTACTTTAAAGAATGTGATGCTTTTTGTTTTCAGGAAATTTTTTGATGCAATGCTTTTTATAGTTGGCAAGCTTACTGACCCCAGTGCTCATTGCTGCGGAAATTCACTGTTTCTGACATTTTCATCAGGAAAGTAAGTCTGGGAATTCTCAGCCAGGGCAGTCAGTAGCATAGCACCTTGTTTAGGATAGACCCAAAAGCAGGTTTTAGTTTTAATCGGCACAACCTATATGAAACACATAGGAGCTATGAACCTGGAGTCCCACTATCCTAGATGAATGCCTCAGACTGGTGGATGTCAAGGAAGGACACTGTCTCTAATCAGAAGGGATGAATTTTGGTCTGAGACACAGCAGGAGAAAAATGCAGATTTTTAAGATTTGTTGTGGGAGAGGTAAATCATTTCTCACTGAGGTGCACTGAGAGTGTGGTATGACCCAGTCTCCTGTTGGAAGACAGAGCTGATGCCAGGTGGAGCCCAAAGGACATGTGATCACCATGTTTTCAAGATCTCGTTGTTGTAAATGCAGTCCAGGGGTCACACATTTGCACAGGCCCTGGACAAAGAGCTGATCCACACAGCAAACAAACAGGCAGGAATCATTAATTGCATGTAAAAGTTGCTGCAGCAACACGATCAAGAAAATTAATGGAAAGATCATCATTAGGAGACAGGACAGATCTCGTTGTTGTAAATGCAGTCCAGGGGTCACACATTTGCACAGGCCCTGGACAAAGAGCTGATCCACACAGCAAACAAACAGGCAGGAATCATTAATTGCATGTAAAAGTTGCTGCAGCAACACGATCAAGAAAATTAATGGAAAGATCATCATTAGGAGACAGGACAGAGAGAAAAGGAAAGACTGGAGAGGAAAAGAAGTGGGATTATCTGCCTTGCACTGTCAGATCAAACTTTAGTACACCCTTCTCCTTCTGTTCCTCCTCCCAGCCATGTCGTTGGACCTCCTTCTTCACAATCTTGACCCTTATGCAGGATGACTGGGAAATATGAGCCTGCTGCTTTGGTAGCTCTGCACATAGAGACCATCCATCCCCTCCTGATGCTTTACTCTGTCAGAAGGCAATCAGAGCTATTCCAGGTCACTCAAAACCACACTTCAGTCACAAGAGAATATCCCCAATGTACCAAGGGAAGGCACAAAAGCAAGAAAATTACTTTTAAAATAAATATAACTACTGATCTTTCAAGTTTTTTCACCTTGTTCATTCTACCCCCACAATTAGCCCTTTAAACTCTTTAAAAACAAGCTGTCCTTTGCCATGTCATATACAGAACTACATGGTTTTGATAGTTAATACGGAAATCAAACACTTAAGGGGCAATACATTATACCATTACATTAAAAAGCAGCATGAGAAATCTGACATGCTGGATTTTTTCCTAGAGAAAATAAGGCAAATGAAGAGAGAGTGAGATGCTATGGGTGTTTGAGAATGCACTGTTCCTCATAGGCTGTACAATTATTGTAATTCAGATTCCTTGTTTCCATTCAAGGTGTGCGAGTCAACCAAACAAGGAGGTTTTCTTGTCATGACATGGGGTTTCATGCTCAAGGTCATTTGCTGGTCTGGGACGTAACATGTGCTCATCCCCACAGATGATATAAAATTTTCTGATTCTATAAGGAAAGTTCAGAGGAATCCAATGTACACACCTGTTTCAGTTGGCAGGGTGAGGAGAAAAGCATCCTCACTTCCCTCTGCTAACCCTATAGAACTTTCGGCGTTTAATCCATATGCGGACATAGCAAATGTCAGGTCGGTGATGGTTGCGCCCTATACGTGTCCTTTGCACTTGCAAATTCATGGACCTTTTATAACCATTTTACATGTATCTGGATGAGATTAACATTATCAGCATTTCTCTAGAGAAAATGCTGTGATCAGCAGAGAAGATGGGCAGGAGACAGAAGGGAGAAGTGGATGTGGAAATTTATCGTAAACGTCAGGCACTTAAGGCTTGAATTAGAATGCCTCACACCAAATCCAGAAGCTCTGTGAACCTAAACTGTACCAATTTGTCATCCAGAAATATTCCAAGGAAACACCAAATCCAGACATTTTTCCTTCCTCCACACTGGGAGAAACAGAACATGAAAGCCAAACTCCATCTTCTGCTGAAGAGCATTGTAAGTAATACTGCAGATTCTATGGGCGACATTGCTACTAACACAACAATCCACTCAGCTCAAATGCATTTCGGCTCAGCAACAATGCTTTCTTCTCAACTGAGAAAATGATGCCATTAGTGTCAGCAGTGCTGCTTTTTCATACCAGTTGTGTGTGGCACCTACAATGACTGTTTGGGGCTTTTTCATCCCAATTTTCAAGACTCGGGGAATGAGAACAACAAAACCCTGACAGCTTCTATTGCAAGGAGAGCTGCTTTGCTGTAATACAGAATGCTACCAGTGAGCTATGTAATAGACCTTGAAAGGTTCAGCTTACAAAGCATTTTAAGCCAATTTTTGCAAGCACAGTTACGTAAACCACTGAGCAAGAATTTGGACTGGTAATGCTGAGAGTTGTTTAACTTCAGCAGTGCTAGCAGGGAGGTGATGTAGTCGGGCAGAGGCAGGGGGAAATGGATGAATGGGATGCTCCTCGGCAATGCTGGCCAAGTGGACACATGGCTGCAGCAGCTAATGTTCATACCCGAGCAGGATCGTTTCCATATTTGCAGGATGGAGCCAGAAATGGTGTAGTTTATTACCCATGAAACTTTCAAGCAAGACATTAAACACTCTGCTTTTATTTGGATTGTGTGGTCACTCATCCTCCCTTAGCACTCGCCCTAAGTAAAACATTTATTCATCTGTCTTGAGCTAAAATATCTTCACTGTTGTATTGCATGGTAAATATGTAGCGCTTGCACTCTTCTACTCTGCACCATGACTACACCGTGTAATGAGAAGTGCTTACAGAGTCTTTGAGATGAAAAGTGATCTATCAATAAACTGTCATGAATTATAAATTGAAAGTATCATTTCAGATATATTCTCAGAGCAAGGATGGTCATTGACTACACATTTCCATATTGCCTAAGACAGTGGGATCCTGACCCAGCTTTGGGCTCTCTAGGAGCATCAACAATAATTACAAGCCTAATAGAAAAGCTTTTGTGTTATTAGCATCACTCCAAGAGATACAATATGACATTAAGTGGCCGCATAAACAAATGGAGCCCTAGACAATTAGGCTAACCTCCAAAATCAGGGCATTGCTTTACAGGGAACTAAAATCCACTTTCAACTCTCTCTAAAATTTCCCCTAAGCCCTGTCATGAAGCCTCCTATACACCAGATGAGGTTTCAGTGGGATGCAAAAATTTGTGTTCTGCTACCGAAATGGCTTTTGTACATTAAACCACTGATATTTTCGTATCTGTTGTACATCATCACATCCATCGCACTTTAGCAACTAGATTTCTGTAGTCAGCCTTGCTCCTGAATCAATTTCTAGGATGATGTGATTGTCAGTATTAAGCTACTTTAACCTATTTCCCTATATCCACAGAGCTCAATTAACTTCTGTGGAGTAATTTTGGATTTACACAGCCTGAGCATGAGAGAAAAGCACTAGTCCTGCTCTTTTGAGGAAAGTGGTGAGGAGGGCAATTTCTTTCAGCGCAGTGAACACATTGACCTCATGCAAGCCATTTCTGCACAACCGTGCAATTCCCTGGACAGAGAAAGCATGAAGGAACGTGTAGATGGCTGACTGGAGCTGCCCCTTGCCTCACCTTTCCTGATAAAACATTGTCCCTGTGTAACTCATTAAACACTTCAGTCTGCTCTTAATTTTTTTTTTCCCATTTTCCTATGGATCATTAAGTGTAGCTCTGCTGCCAGGATTAGACACACCTCTGTTCTCCCCGAAGCAGCGTCTTGCCATGAGGTGAAGGGTGGAAAGATTTGGCATGGCTCGGCTAAGCCTTGCTCTCCCCTTCCCGTTTCAGTACTGCTTTGGAGGCATGAAATGAGGGGAGGGGGAAAAAATGAAGCTCTGTTGTGACAAAGGATTATGTATGGCTTTTACTATACCCTGAAATGAGGAGACGAGAGGATAATAGGGGGGAAGGCTGATATTAAAGCCACTACCAACTTAATCAAAACAAGCCTCAAAAAATTAAGGTGTCAGGTCAAGAAAAGGACCCACCACAAATAAGCCACCCAAGGCAAAGAGTTTGGTTTTCCTGCCTGTGCAGGATGCATCAGCAGCCCTGTGTGGCTTAGGCAGGATGACAGAACAGATTCAAACGGGCGAACATCTGCAACAGCTGTTTCGGCTGCTGCTTCAATATTGCCTGGATGCCATCAATTTGCCATTCATTCCCTTCAGATGTAGCGGGTTTGCCTCATTGCTTTTCAAAGGAAGGCTTCTGACTGCATGCTGCATGGCACCAGGCTATCATTCATCCCATCAGATGTTTGATAACAGCAATGAGCTAGAGATTGGCAGTGACAGACATTAACGGGGGCATTACCAGCATTATTAATGTGTGTTCGCTTTTCTGCTTCCCCTGCCTACTCAGCCCGAAGATCTGTTCAATTGCTTGCAGTGAAATGGCCCAATTCAAAATCATACAGGAAATAGAAAACATAGTTACAGCATTTCCTAAGCGTAATTCATCTTGCATAATACCATGCTGTATTGCCATGCATTATATCGTCTGTATATATGTCAAGGAAAGGCAATATTCAGATACTTGCATATGGAAACAGACATACTTTACGTTGCTGATTCTTCTCTTTAAGGTGCCATACTTGGAAGGTGCACAGAAGGACAACATCGTGTTGCGCTGTGGTGGTTTCCAGGACAGTTATGCACTTGGTCTGGGGACCCCTCTGCATCCATTCCTGTCCTGACTCACAATCAGGAGTCTGATTAAACTCACCAGGGCAAGTTCATCCCAGGAGTGTTGCTAATCAGACAACAAAGTGACACCAGGTGTGGATGTGCTGGGTTTTCCTCACAGTTAGGTTGTGATGCTGTTCAGCGAGTGGTTAGAGCTCACTGCCCCTTCACAGTGCTGCAGAGCTTCCCAACTTCAAAAAACTCCTGTCTATGAAGCAGTAGAACATGCAGTATCTTTCAAGTAAAAGTACGGTGTTATGATTTCATTTGTTTTGATTTTTGTCCGTGGAGCTTTACATTCCTGTAATGAATCAGAGCTCATCCTGAAAAAGACTAAAGCGTATTTAGGAACAGCCTGTGCAGGCAGCGTTGCTAATGCTGCCACAGTGAGTACATGTCATTTTTTAGCACCAGCCTTCCCGTATCAGCTCCCGTCTGTGGTGGATGAGCAGCTTTTACGTTCTCATAGTAACAACAGCTACCAGGAACGGGGTTTGTTTTGCAGCTGCCTTGAATGAGTGTGCATGTTGCCAACAGCACTGATTCTTGGGAACAAAGTCTGCCTGGTTTTGTTTTCAAATATTAACCTCCCACAGTGAGTGCCAACATACTTCACCTATTTTAACAGAGATGGGGCCTCTGCAGAGGGACCGTTCTGGGAAGGAGGAAGGTTTGCCAAAAGAAGAGTAACCGTCCTTCTCCTGGAAGTTTTCTTGTCTGGGAACAAAGGGACAGAGCACTCTGAAATGTATGAACCCAGCCTTCAACTTCTCAAGAAAATGTCTCGTTTTGGCAACTTTCCCTTTCTCTCCCATATTTATTTCCTAGTCTCATCATTCACTGTGTGAAATACTGGTAGTGAGATGGAGTCCTGTAAACAAACATGCTCTCTGCTATAGAGAGCAACAAAGCTCTGCCCAACTCTCCTGAACTGATTTCAAAGTTTAAAAGCCCAGTTTTGTGCAAGCAAAGACTCTGCTTAGGCAAAGGCCATAATCAATGTATTGGCAAAGGACTGAGGACCAGGCACCCCTCCTCACCGAACTCACACAATTTATAGCCTGGAGGATCAGGTAATTTGCCACTTCTTACATTAGGAGCAGTAGATGCTCACCTGAATGAAGGGATCTGAGTGTGCTTCTGGGGCATGCCTCAGCCGCAACATAGTGCAGGATCTTGGTGAGATGCTGCTCTGCAACTGCCCCTACTCCTTAGTTTTCTGGGGACCAAAACCTAGGGTGAGGGCCAGCAGGAGATCGCAGTGAGTTTCAGGGCGATCCATCCACCCTGATCCAGATGAGCAAGATCCTGGGTGAACCAGCAGCATGCTCATTGCCCTGGCTGAATGTCCTCATTGGCTGAGAAAGCTGGAAAAGCTGTTCCCGGTAAGGCAGGGGACTGGGAGAAATACAAGCTGAAGGCAACTGAGGGCTGCTGTGGAGAAATTTCAGCCCCACTAAGTCTAGGACCTTGGTCCGATACTAAGCTAGTCCCTTTAACCATACTTCTCAAACACGGTTGTCAATAGGCGTAGTGACTAATGATACTATTTTTTTTCATTTAAGTTTAATATTTAATTATCTTTTTTAAACAAATTTAAAGCAAGATTTCAGATTGAAATAAAAAAATAGCCTCTTAAGATAATAAAAATAGCAACAAAGTGATTTTCACATTCAAAGTCAACAGCGCAGCAAACACTATGCAAAAAATATTGCTATTTCAAATCTGAATTTTTCACATAGAAAAATGGAGTAGACATCCTCTCTTGTGCCCCAAACCCCGTATTCTGACAGGGTTAGGGATTGTTTACTCTCCATTTTCTGATTTCTGCCCAAAACCCCTTCAGTCTGACTGGCAGAAGCGCTGACTGCTTAAAGATGCAATTGTAGTCAATGGAAAATGTGCTTTCACCTTCATCTCTTTTTGCCTCATATTCCTCATGGGCAGAAAGGGGGCTACTTTGGTTTTTACTTTTAAGAATTCCACCCCATGTCCTCATTGGGCCTTTTCCCAATACGAAGACGTTTCCCATTTTTCTCTTTTTGATCAACCAAACCAAAACGCTAGTGCAAGTCACCTTCCAAAGCCCATTCTTAGAAGGTTTTTAGGCTACAGCCATTTGGATACATTTCAGATAAGCAGCCAACCTTGTGCATGCTTATCCAAAGCAAACCTCTTATGATATTCACTCTCTACTATTAATCTTGTATCCTATTAGTAGGATTTTAGGTCTTTTTAGGATGCTGGTGTTGTATTTTGGTTGGGTGTGGGTGACCTGCTCTGGATGACCTAGGAGTTAAAAGGTTAATTGAGGATTCCAAACATGTAATTCATCTCAGCCTTTACCTCCACTAACTCACCAGAGCTTAATTACATCATTTATAGTAGATTTTGATTTGTATAAAATGACTTACAGAATAAGAAAATCCCTCTCAATGCCTGGGACAGTTCCTCCTCTGGAACCAAGAAGCTGTTTCATGGAAAAAAGCATTTTTAGAGGGCCTATTTGAATTTGAGGTATACCAAAGGTTGCATCTGTTATTTAAAGTGGTGTGATGCACAGATAATATAAATCAGGGTATGTCCATTGACTCCGGCTGTAGGACAAAGAGAAGAAGGAAACTATGAGTCGCTCTGCCTGGGTGCAGATTAATGTATATGCATAACTGGTACCCAGAGCACGAGACAAGGTTGACCGTGTGATAACATTCTCCCCACCCTTTTGATGCGGTGGAGAGTAAGCCCAGAACGGGCAGGGAACAGAGGCCCTGGATGGTCTATGTTTATCTGTGATATATTTCCACCCTTTCTTGTTGCGCTACATTGGCAAGTGGCTCTGTGGGATGGGTAGCTCCTCTCTGGACTAGTTTTGCCCAGTCTGTGAGTTCCCGAAACCTTGAGGGGGGCAAAGCAATGGGAAATCATACCACGTGCCCATAAGAGAGAACAACCTGCAACTCACACACTCCAGGAGCAGTTTCTATTTAGAAGCACGCTTGGCATGAGATGGTCAGAGCCAGTTTCTTGCGCTCCAAAAAATATCCCTCCAAAAATACACAGTGTGGGCTGTTTTCTGCTTAGTGCAACGGCACAACCATTGCCACTCTGTGAATACAACAGAGCACTAGCTACTTCAAGTGCCTGCGGAGAGAAGGAGCCCCTCTCAGCCTTCCCAACACTCCTGCCTTCTGTCACTCCTGCTTTAGTGCGTGCAACAGGGAGGAACTGGTGGTAACGTATCCTAGGTTTGATAAGTTCATCTCCTTTCCTCCTCCCACCTCATATTCCCTTGGGCGAGTTGCTCGAATCTAAACTCTCGCACGCTGAGATTTGTCTAGCACCCAAGTGAAGTCAGGTCAGCCTGCCACAGCAAAACAGCTGATGCTGAAGAAAGGAGAGCGGGTGGTTAAGAGCTATGTGTGAGCAACCCTGTATAAAAGGCATTTCCTGCTTTTACTCTTCAAAAGAGTGGTGGGGAGAGAAAGCGGGCCACGCTCTAAGTGGTGAGTATTTTCAAGAAGTTTATTCTGTAATGCTCCAAGGTCAATAACTGTAGTGCAGCACCTAGGGCTGGATGCTGAGCATGGACTGAAAAGGGCTGTGAGGATGGGGAGTCACCTGTTACTCACCCCTGTTGTGGCTGCCACCAGGTACAGTTCTGCTCAATGCTTGAAATGCAGGAGCCAGGGAAAGTCATAAAGAGCCTAATTCATATTGCTACCTTCCTCAGGGTGGAAGGTTATTTTGTTTTGTTTAATCAGCTGTGAGACATTGAAAAAATTAACATTTCAAAAGTGTGTGTTGGCACACACAGTTACGTCCATAATTCATGAGGGCTTTTAAAGCATTCAAGAGGATCCAGCAGCGCTGAAGTCACGGGACAAATCCCTAATCACTCTGTCTTTATCCTCTTACACTTGGACCCAATCTGCTCAGTGTTAAAGCACCCAAGACGTGGTAACAGAAGAGAGAGCCCAAGGTCACTGTGCCGTGCAGTCTGGTCTTTATCATTCTCTGACTGACTTTGGAGAAGATGAAACCTCCAAGGGTAATACAAATCAGCAAAACTTGAATGAGTAATGCCAGTTTCCAGAATTTTGTTAAAATTCCAGTAAGTTGGTCACCTCTATGGGCAAAATTTTTCCCAGGTACCTATGTGAGAGAGGCCCAGTGGATTGGCCCCAGGTACGGCATTTGGGCCCTAAGTGTGCTGAAATGTACTGGTTTAGCAGTGCCAAGGGGCTCCAATCTCCATCGCATGGCATGAACCTAAAGTGTCGGTTCCTCTGAGTTATTTTTGGAAGGGAAATGCCCATATAAAAAAAAACTGTACTAGATGAAAGCTAATTTAATCAAGTGCATTTATATAATTACTTTCATATGAACAACAATTGCTGAGATTATTTATAGAGACAGGGAGAAAATTAATACTGTAAGATGACATAACACCAGTCCTCAGAAATTTACAGTCAAGGGGGAAATATGCCAGATGTTCTGTAGTACTTAAAGCTAATGGGATGCCACATTAATCACTCTTTAAGGCATCCTTCCATGCTTACATATTAAAATTGTTATCTTTCCTTTAAGTTGCACATTCCTGATTTCATTACATTGGGTCTCAACTTGGGGTCACCACACCAGCATCATACCTTTGAGCATGTCAATAGTCCATGACCAGACTGAGATTTTTAGCCACTATGCATCCAGGAGGTTTCCTTGGAGATTTATTGCTAACTCCTGCCAGAGATACAGGATACAGCACATATTGTGCCTCCTAAATTGGCACAATCCAAAGATCTGATAGGTGTAGAAATTAGCTGCTAAGAGTTGTGTGTTTAATTATACCCATTACACACTCAAATTACCTGAAACAGTTATAGTTGGTCCCAGGGAAACACTGAAGTGATCCAACTAGGAGCTCCCAATATCTCCATAATTGCTCTTTGCACTAAAACAAATAGATTAACTTGCCATACCAACCCAGAAAAGAGAAACAAACCGGAAATGACAGCAGTAATCTAAGTCCTACCTACTCTGTATCTTGCCTATAATGTACTACCAGTCCTGCCAAAACAAGGAGCAAAGACTGAACCAGAGTCAGCAGACAAAGTGTTTGGATCACCAGTTCGGAGACACCAAAGAATCAAACATACTAAGTAATGTTCTGTCTTTCAAGCAGTGGTCGTGCCAAAACTTTCAGGGAAAGTGAAAAGAAAAGCTAAGATCCAAATGTCCAAGGAGGCAAAGACAGGCAGCCAGAGTAGGGGACTGTATGTGGGAGGCTATTAAGATTGGAGAGGGAGGCAGATGAGATATATCTGGCTGAAAATACTCCAGGAAAGCCTTGAGAACTTCTGAAGAGTTTAACTCTGCAGACCAAGCTGGCAAAAACATGGTTGTAAATCCAGTGCTTGCTAAGCTGTATCTATTGAAGTGATGCCATGGTGTTCACGGCGGTTGAATTTTAGCACATTAGTATTACAGTCTAAGTTCTCTCCCACATTGATCAATTATTTTTACAAGTTTTAGAAGCTTAGCAACTTTTCTGGAAGGGGAAGAAGCTGTCCTAAGGAGATTTTAAAGCTCAAAAGCATTTCCTAGATCTTCCCATTACCACTTGAAGCCCCAGCTATGCATCCTGACAGCAATTAGATCAGACCCAGCAGAAAAAGCAATTGAAGAACTAAATTGAAATCTTCACATAGCTATATCTAGTGCACAGAGTATATGAGGCAGAATAGCCTGTACCAGCCAACACAGTCAAAAAAGAGAGATAACAAGATGCTCTTGCCAGCTATTTTATGTGGGGGATTTTGAGAGCCTGATTGTTGTCATGAATGAGGGCACAGTATCCCCCAGAACGATGGCGCTAGTCACGACACTGACCCGCTTGTATGGAAACATCATCTGGCAAGGATGTTAGCAGCATCCTCTGACGCTTCCGCTGCCTGCCAGAAATAGTTGTTTGTCAATCGAGGAGAAAAAAAGGAATGAAGTGTGTGACGGGGGTGGAACAAAGTGGTACTAGGAGCCCAGGAGTGCAGGAAGATGTTAAAGCAAAAAAGGAACATCTGGGTAGAGATCTGGCCCCTACTGAAGTCAGTGGCAAAGTGCTTAATTGGCTCTTACAGGACCAGAATTTCAGCCCTGACGAAGGAGGATTTTCAGGAGTGAGATGAAAAGCACATCTGTGTAGAAGTGGCTGTACTGTCTGAATCTCTCGGGTAGTTTTAGCTGAGGATCTTTTATCCTGCATATGTTTGTAGGAATAGAATGAACATGACCAAAGACTTTGGCATTGTTTGAAGTGCTCTGTCTGGGTGTGGAGATCTATAGAAAGAATAGCTACAGCCATTAAAACTTGACAGGACAGACATGTCTCTTAGCACATAAATGTAAACCATGGATAACTCCTGCAAGGGGTCCCCTTCTTCTTTTCCTACATTCTCATACCTGTGGAGATCCAAGAGCAATAATTAATGAAGGGCAAACATCCTCACAAAGGGTGATGACACAGGCATGAGGATGCCTCAGAAAGTTCTTAACTTAAACAGCAAGTGAGGGTTTGCCTGCACTAGATACTCATAAATTAGCAATAGGCAGATGAAAGGCAGACTTTTTAAGCTGCTGTAGGAACAACAGTAATACAAGAGAAGCAGAAGAGGAGATGTGTATATGAGAGCAGAATTTGGTGCCAAAGCCTGAAAAGACCTCTGTCAAATAGTCAAAACTACTCTAGAGGTTATAAGACAGGTTGTTTTTGAAGCATGCATTAGCTCCATTCCTCTGGCAAAACATTAGTTGAAGGACTAACACTGTCAGTCCATCACACGTGCTGGAGGCAGGAAACTTCCATGAGTGTTCATGCAACAGTTGTATTTCTTTCCCAAAGTAAAAGTTAAGTGGGATGTAGAAACCAAGTGGGAGATGCTGCTTCTCAGAAACACAAGAAGTCACCAGTCAGAGGACAGGGGACACCTTGTTTCTGTGCAAAGTAGTTCACGACACCTGCTCCCAGGTGCTGGAGCACTCAGCTCTAGCACCCCAGGCAAAAACCTGCTGCATGCATTCACCTGCCATGGCCAGCCCATGGCCCACCATTTGCCTCCTAGAGCTTTAGCAATCGGTTCTTTTTCTTCCTGACTTTCAAGGGGTCTGACTTGTCTTTTCAAGTGACTTCTGCAGTTCTGGCTAGTGCTTCACAAATCCAATTTCCCCTCTGAAGCCCCCCAGGGGCAGCAGGGCCAGCTGGAGAACCCTCTGCATGGTGGGGTGGCCACGCTGCTGCAGCCAGACAGCCTGGCGGTGTAACAGCCAGGACAGCCCACACCTACCACTTCCCACCTGGGAGCTGTGCATGACAGGTGGGGAATCGCCCCTTTTCCACAGTGCCTCCAAACACAATGAGATTGGGAGAAGGAACATTTTAAAGGAAGCAGCTGGGGGAATTTGCAGATAATATCATCTTTAAGGTGGCATTACAGTTGCTCATGGGAACAGGCAATGGCTCTCTGTTCGAGACCTTTAAAATAATATTGGAGGAAGTCCTAGAAAACACAGTGCTGGGAATATTTCTGTTTTGAAGCTGTGGGTTAATTAATTGCCTAGAGAATTTTGAAAACCTCACTCATTGTTTGTCATAACAAACTTCCCTTCTGCCTTGTAAATAGATTTTCTTCTTGGTTATAGCAGTATAAATGAGAAATGAATCCATTAAAGGCAAAACATTATATCAGCACAAAAGGTAAATCAGACCTTCAAACATCAATAGCCTGCTGTGCTTCTCCTAGATTAGTCAATGATTACTCAGGTCTTGGACTAAATTCTGTTATCAGTTTCAGAAATTTACTTCCCATGTACTTCAGCTCGATGTACAGGAAAAGCAGAGCAGAGTTTGGCTGGTTTAATTCTAGAAAGGCTAACTTTTCATTGCCCTGATAGAACAGAGGTCATTAAAGCTGGTCATTAATTATTCTTCCATGTAATTTAGGTGGCCATGGCTTAAGTGGTAATCCATCTCAGAGTGTGTGCTTTCTAGATGGCAAATAGGTCAGGCTCAAGAAATTTCCATTATTTAGAGACTGACGAACACATTTAAGAAAGGTAGGAATAACTGCAAAAGATGAAATTGCACTAGCGATTTAAGCTAATGGTCAACTATATGTGATCAGTATAACAATAACAACCTACAATACAATGGACATGAAACAAATTAAAACTACAACCTACAGGCTTTGGTTTTATCTCCAGACTTCTTTTGAAAGAAGAGCTGAATTTAGTTTATAGGAACGAGCAACCAACTGTAAAATATCTAATTTTTTCCATTTAAAATTCTTGCCATGTTGTGTATTTTATTTCTTCAGGACTTAACTTATATTCCTGCAGTTAAAAGGGCAAAATCCTTTAAAGAGGTTATTTTGAACTCCACTGACCACTGATTGCACACCATATTTGTAAAACTAGAGGGTGTATAAATCTGCCTTTCAGTACCTGAATCTTTTCAGATGCTGTAAAAATCTTATTGTGCCCATAAAATTTATCCCACGAGGAAGTGGTGTAAAGCCTGATGTGATAAAATGCATCTATCTCAATACATGCATTCATTAGTCTGTGCAGAAACACCCCTCATCAGTCACTAGTGAGGACATGTTTACTGGCTGTCTTAAACATCAGCTTGGGCTGTTAGCAATTTTTACAAGCAAGAGCACTGCATATAAGAGCATAAAGTCAAACGAATGGTGGGTAGCTTCACTGAACATCTAATTGACTGATCAACACAGATGAATGAAGAGCTGAGAAGAAACAGTGAGAGAGTCCAGGAAGAAAACAATTAGGTTGGGCTGATTGCATGCGAGAGCTGTGCTGCTGGAGAGAGATGGCTGGAACGGGAAGGTGCACAACCAGGTTGTTCTTGTGCTGTAGGCAGCTGGGCTGCTTATCAGAGGTTTGATTTCTTTTTCAGCTTTACTCCTTTCTCAGCTTTAGAGGTTTGACTCTATATTTGAAACTAATCTTGGGAAAATAAGAGCAGCCCAGTACACAGAATCAAGTCTTTTCTCGAAAAGCCCAGATGTGCTCTCCATGCTTGTGGACTCCAGCCTCACAAAGCAGCAGAAATGCTGCTGCAATAGGCAGAGCAGTAGTGCCTGAGATCATCTCCCAAAAGTATTTCCCTCCCACCATTAGGGCTACCAGGATGTCAGGACATCAAGAGAAACCTCTGCACTTAATTCCAAGGGCCAAGGATTTTGCATTCACTCCATTACCCTTCACATCCTGCAATATTAGAGTTTTCAACTACTTTGCTGCTATAGCTAGAGTGTTACAAGCAAAGGTGGTGTCCACATGGCCTTAAACATACGGGGCAGTTTATCCTACCTGTGAGTCAAGGATTAGTACTGACATTTTATAAGTGGACGACAGACACAGAGAGATTACATGAGCCACCAAGGACATACAAGAAAGGGCTATAGCACTATGTGAGCAGAGACAGCCTGCTCCAGAGTCTCAGCCTCCATGGTAAGGAGGGAGGTATTGGCACAGTAAGTTCAGCCCTGGATCAAGACAAAAGCGGAGGAGAATCATCAGGCTTGGATAAAGACACTCCATAAAAATTCTTTTTTAAAAATATGATTTTTTTTTTTAAAGGAAGAAGAAGAATAATGAGGTAAATGAACACACTGAGGACTGAATGAACTCTCAGCTCACTCTTGCCCTCTTGGACAGGCCTGCTGCTTTACTCACAGAACAGCAAGGCAGAGGCAAAGAAAGACTCGCACCCTGCACAGCAGCACACCTTTTCATGCTGATAACAGGTCCACAGAAAAAGGTGGCAGCTTTGGAAAGGTATTCTTGGAAAGGCACCCTCAAAAAAAGCACTTGTATGACATAGCTTGGGAGGAAAAATAGAAGTTGCTACTTCATTCCAGGAGTAACAAATAGTTCTCTCCTAGGTGGTGTGGGGCATGTATGGAAGGGCAATGGGAATTTTATACAGGTTTTTTTATTTCCAGCTGCATATCAAAATGAGTGGAAAAATTCTACCTTAAGAAAATAGGGGGATGTGAGCCCGGGACTAAGATAATCTCACATATTTTTGTCTGAGAATATTCGAATTTTTTGCTGAGCTGAAACAGGGACCACACATGAATTTTTCTGGGGAATGGCAATCCTCTAAGTACTGGCTGTGCTAGTCTAATTTGATGAGAGACAAGAGAAATCAGGTATTTCTTATCCCAAACACAGACTGGGGTGTGCTTAGGGCCTAAGGGACCAGCAATAAAAACCCTTGGAAATGAGATGAATTATACATTCTGTGGGTTAATTTCTGCTCTGTTGCATCACAGTCTCTTCCAATTAAAATTGCAGGGAAATTGGCCTCTCTTAAATAAAAATTAGGATTCCATGACATTTGAGCCATAAGGAAGGTCATAGTAATAGTTACTCCTTTTTCAGTTTCTTGTCATTTACAGAGAAACGTCGAGGCGGCAGAAATTCACTGCAGCTGCTCGTGACCATTGTTCCAAGGATTTTTGGCACTTTCCTGGATGCAGCATTGGCCCTCAGAGGCCCTTTGGGATAGTTTTCATGCTGTGCTCTGCTAGTTGATTGCTGTCTTGAGCCAACTCTATGAACCTTATTCTAAAATAAAATAGAAATACGCAAAGTTTGATAGAAGAAAAGCAAAGGGGCTGGAGTGAGACATCTCTGGTACCCTTCCTGTGGTCTGTGACTTTAATCCATTCCCCAGTAAGTCTCAAAATAAAACAGAATATATGGAGGTGGAGAAGGATAATCTAGTTAGTTTGCCTGGTGAAAAAAGTGTGGAGGACAGTCCCGCTCCTGACCCCATGGAGGAGGACTACCCAAGACGCCTCCTCTCAGCTTTCTTCTAAGTGAGGGGAGCGGGACACAGTTCGTCCTTCTTCCTCTTCGCTCCTCCCAATTCCATGTCCCGCTCCCCCCAACCTGTGGGGTGATCACTCAGCATGACATTGCATGAAATAGATCTTCCCAAACATGCTCTCTCTTTAGGAAATGCTCTGCAGGCAAGGCACACCTTCACAAAACCTCGTATTCACACGCGAAACCTTGTAGTGGCTCTCTGGTCCCGGCACCCCATTTCCTACTAGTGCAGCTCCAAAAGGCTGCTCTGGCAGGAGACAGTGATCAGGCTTTTGCCCCAGGCATGGGTATTGGGCTAGCAAATCTTCCCAGGTGCCTTTCCACTTCTTTTAAGGTCCTAACTCCATAAGAGACAACTTGCCAGCAGAAACAGCTGGTCCTAAACACCATTCCCCCATTTCCCTTGCAGGTGCCTGCAGTGCAGGGGCTGCATCTCTTGTTCCTAGCAGCTTAGTTCTTCCTATGCTAAGATAACATTTTCTTTTGTAGTTACCCTCCACTAATTTGTCAAGGACACATTTGTTGTGGAACTTTAAAAGGTAAGTGGCTCTTTGTTTCAGCGTTATGCTTTTTCTGGGTTATTTTTGGTTGGTTGTTGGGTTTTTTTTGATGTAGTAATCTCCACTAAAGGCACATTTTTAAATTCTCTGTATGTCCCAGTGTCATTGCAAATGATTGCTTTTTAGGCTGCAGTTGCTTTCCAAATTGGTGACTCCAGAGCAAGACTCTGGCAGAAAAAAATATATTATCCACAAATAGATTTTTTACAGCTGCTGTTATTAAGAAGAAAAAAAAAAAAGAAAAAGAAACTAACAGTTGGGAAATACAGCAAGTAGTATCTAATGCATTTCACTTGTAAAATAGGAAATGGCCAGTATAAAAGAAAAAGAAACTAACAGTTGGGAAATACAGCAAGTAGTATCTAATGCATTTCACTTGTAAAATAGGAAATGGCCAGTATTTTAGAATATTTTTCCACTTACTTACATAGCAATCCATTAGATGAGCAATGCAGTATACTGGTAAGCGCAGTCTGCACTTTTGGAGCTCCCTGAAAGATTTCATTCTGACAAAGAAGGAAGCACAGGAAATGTTTGCAAGTTTGGGGTTCTGACTTTTGCCACAAGAGATTTGTGGGGTGAAACTGTTATTTCTGGCTGCAGCTGGTGGAAAGCACATGCAAGATGCATCTGAATTGTCAAATACCAGGTTTCAGAAATGTGAGACAAACCTTTTACTTCTGTTCAATGAAGTTTGCAAAGTCTCTGTTTTCCCCTACATACCCAAACAGCCTTGGTTATTGAAATAATTTCCTGGAGGATGCCCCAACCCCAGTATGGAAAAAACATATGTGTATCTCTCATTCCCTCCCTCTCTTTTCATGTCTAACATAATCTCTTCTCCTATTCCCCAATGAAAGCAACAGAAAGTTTTTCTTGTGCACTTCCCCTGTGGTCACTTGTGGGTGGGCAAAAATTAAGTGATTATTGCTGCTGTACTACTCTCTTGAGGGAGGGATTAAACCAGATTTGAAACCCAGGCAAGGCCAAGAAAAGGAAAATGTAGCACCTGTACATTAACTGAAAGCGCCTGCTGACCTTCCACACGACATGTCAAACACCAGCTGCACCGTACAGAAACAAACTCTTGTTCTCAAGCACTAGTCAGCAAAGGATCAGGGTGGGATTTTTTATTCCAGTTACTTTTCACTTGATTGTGCAATGCAGTATTTACTCCTGTAACCTCACAGTCAGCTGTTTTCCAATTCTGTAAGTCAATAAATTGGAGCGGAAAATCATCACAATCAAGTAAGTGTTTCAACATGGGCAATGGTTTTCAAGAGGAAGGGTGTGAACAATAAAAGGTGATTAAACCCACAAATTAGTCAAAGTTTGGGCAGTAGGATTCAGCTTTCTGAGTTAAAGTGCCCCTTTACACAGGGCCTAAGCAAGATCCCTGCATCTGAACCATCTCAAATTCCTACAGAGACCAGGTGAACATTGGAGTCTGTCATGACCTTTCTGATCCCTGCCAAACTAATAAACCTAGTTTTATTGCCTCTGCATCTCAGCATAGCTAGAAAGCCAGATCCTCTGCAGCCTCAGAAGACTCCATGTACACATGCAGCTCCCTGCGCTGGAAACCAGCCCTCTCCCTCTTTGTTCTTCCCACCTTCCTCAACATGGGAAGATGTTAAACACTTGTAGTAGCTAAAACACAGTATTTCATCATTGCAAATTCTGTTCCTAGTGTATTAGTGACTGCTGTGTGACAAGCTACTTAGTATCTCCAGGCCTTATTCTACAGTGCTTGACATCTTCTACAGGGACTCCTTTTGAGGCTGGTGAAATACTCAGATCACTACCTCAATAGTAATTTCTACTCATTTTGTACTGTTATAAATGGCACTTCAAGATGCCGAATAAAGGATGTTTAGGACCCACTCTACGGGCACAATGATGTTTTGATCTTGTGGAGGTTCAGTTGCTTACATGCAAGATGTCGTTGGATCTACAGTTCTTCCATGACTCAATTTCCTCATGTGTTCAAATTAAAAAAACAAAACAAAACAAAAAAACCCAAAAAACCAAACTTATGTTTTTCAATGCCTGGCTGTATATCACCAGGACACTATCCAGGATGGATCTCACTCATTTTCTAGACTGTTTCTTCTCCTTCCCAAGTGATAAGCCTGTTGTACTCTACCAAATTAGTACACGATTAGCTGGATAAATAGTGCCAGCCTTCTTAATTTCTACCTTTCAAAGAGTTACTTTCAGATAGAGGAGAACATGGGAATTTGCTTTAAATGCAACCAATGATTTAAAACTGAAAAGGAATGCAAAAAGATCACCTTATCATCTGACAGCTCAAATTGATTCTTTCCTTGCTCGCAAAGGACGCATTTTTTCTCTGTGTGTGTGCATATTTTAAAGCAGGTAATTAATTCTGCTTTTTAAGGAGAGAGGGAGGATATACTATTTTCACTCATGGGGCTATCACCTGCCACTTTATATCTGGTCTCAGGTGATCTCTATAAGACCCTTGTGCCAAAACTCTTTACTCTTCTCCTGACTGGAAACAGGTGTTCACTTCTGTGTTCGGCAGAGCTGGAGACAGATCTAATCCTTGACATCATTAAAGTGCTTGTAGAGCAAAACTTCAATACCCTACGGGGCGTTTCTATATGTATATTTTATAACATGATTTCTATATACATCAGCCCATAAACCTAACTCCATAAAAACATACTTTGAAGGAGAACTGTTTTCTTAGACACTAAATCAGGTGAACACGATTTTATATGGCATGCAAAATAGATCTCTTTGTCAGAAAAGGGGCTTGAGCTGCTTAGCTCAGATCCTGGTTGGAATCTGAACAGTCCAAAGTTCAAGGCAGACTGGCACTTGGTTTTGGCCCAAGCCCAAATCCCTCCAAATTTCCCAGGAACCTGAGTTAATCGCTTCCCTCTTTGCCTTGGTGTGGGTGGTTCAGACTCCCACGCATGGACCCCTCTTTGGAGCATTTAGCCCTGCCCTGTGCTTCCTGCGTGTGGTCACAAACAGCTGAGTGGAACTTCTTGCTCCATCTGAAACCTGCAAGTAACGTGTGCCTTTTTCACCATGGTCCTCACAGGTTCTCTTCAGCCCTGATAGGTGGATGGCCCACAAACAATTTTTCCCACCGTTGTTTGTTGTAGTGGAGTCTCATTACCACCTGCAGAGGGGGTTTGGGTCAGGCTACTATTGAAAACAGTGGGATTTATCCTTTGGTCTATCTCATGGAGACCAAGTGGACTTGGGAACTAAAGGGTTCAAATACCAGGTTCTATAATTGTGTAATTTAACTGGTCATCACACTTTCCATGATAGGAACTTCTGTTATTCTCTCCACTGCCCAGAGGTATTCATATTTCGGTTACTTGGCATGGTAACAAAATGAGGCGTTAGTTGAAATAAAATAATGCCAATCCACAGCTAAGCAGCAGGAAAAGCAAAGCTGCCTTCTGATTCTCTCGGTGATTGACAAGATGAGGTACAAAACTCTCTTTAACTTATGTGTTGCTCTGTAGAGTTTGACTGCCCTGCCAATAGCTGGTGGTTGATTTTCAGAGAGCAAACTGAGTTGTCTTGATGAAGGAATAAGGTATCACATTCTCATTAGCAGCTTTAGAAATGCCCCACCTAATTCATAGCTTTGGCATGCACCTCCCTTAGCTTATGCTTGCCAGCCACTGTAAATAGCCATCCCACACTGCATGCAAGGGTAAACCTGGTGGAATAGGAATCGCCATAATTCTAGTGCACCTTGGTGAAGGTGGTGTTAGAGCTGAGCCCCACAGCAGTGTGTGTGCACCCGAAGGACGCTTCCCTGAATAACAATGATTTCCTTCCCCTACT
The DNA here is from genome assembly GCA_002844005.1 of Limosa lapponica baueri. Classification (NCBI taxonomy): domain Eukaryota; kingdom Metazoa; phylum Chordata; class Aves; order Charadriiformes; family Scolopacidae; genus Limosa; species Limosa lapponica. The sequence continues at coordinate 216,473 of KZ506105.1, forward strand.
TTCATCCACGTTCTTGAATATCCTGCTTAACTCCCAACTGTATCTCTACCATTCATTTGCTGAAGAACCTCCCCCCATATGCACTTAGAAGTCTCTCCTGCATATTTTCCCAATCATTTACCAGTGATCTCCTTCACTCAGCAGGGCTTTTAAAGAGGTGGGAACCAAACTTTCCCCTCTGGCATCAACAAGGGCAGAGTCCAGCAAGAAGCCAATCCTGCTTCATCAGCAGTTTCCAGAGTATCAGCAATGCAATTAACTTAATGCCAGAAATGATAATGTGCCCAGCCCTTGCCTGTTCCACCCGTATTTTGCTCCCAAGTGCCATAGTGTTCATTGCTAAGTAGTTCACTGAACCTTCATTTAATCCTTACACCTAGCTGAGGCTTCACCATATGCAGCTTTCTTTCTGTCATCTTTTTGGATCTGCAGAAGTTAATTATATAAACTAGCACCGATGACTGGGATAAATGGCATAATACAGCTGACACGTAGGCCTTCCGGATATGAAGCCTCCATTGCCCTCTTATGTCATGACTGGGGCTTCCTTTTTAATGGTCCATCAGCTAGCTCTCCTTTCCCAGTGCCCTTCAGATAGCTTTTCTTAAGGGGCTCTTTCTTCCGATGCAAACACCTCCAAAGATGGAAACCAAGGACCTCTTCCTCTCCCTCCCTCCCACCTCTCTTTCTCTCTTGAGGAGCATTTCCTTGTGTTCTTACTGCTTTGCAGGATTCACTGGCTGGGGGAATGCAAGGTGATGTGCAATACTAAATGACCGAATCTTCTTCCCCACTCCCAAATTCTATAAAGGAGGAATGGCATCAGCACCTCTTTTGGAGAAAAATAAAATGAAATAAAATAAAATACTCTGGATTGCTGTAACCTCTGAAAAAGCCAAGAGGACCGATACTAGTGTCCATCCAAATGCACAGAAGTACTCCAACCTCAAGTGCCTCACACAAGTCTGAGCCTAGCTAAAAGAAATATGTGGAGATAACATTTAAAAGAAAAGTGAACTATGCCCAACAAGAACATTTAAAAAGTGCTCAACAAATTTCCATTTCATCAGTAACTATGAGCTTCTGAAGTGACAGTTCAGGAGGGAGTCTAGATGGAAAACCCATCATCCCTGTATTTTACAAGCAAAAGTTCAGACACTTGTTTTTTATTTGGCAGCAATGAGAAGATGAGATCACTGAGTAGACAAAAATAATTATCAAGCCACTAGAGAAGTTGCAAGTTAGATTGTGAATAAATGCACCCACAACATTGATATGGGAAACCCATACTTAATTTCTGAAGACAGTGTCCTTGTACTGAACGTAACCAGCAAGTTCCAGCATTCCCCCAGTGCTCGTAACTTTCATTCTCACTAATGGAAGGGCTTTCCCTGTGCCTAAAAAGGCTGTTTTTCCACTGATTTAAGAGGAACTCCACAGAAAGGTGGAAGGATCCTGAGCACGCAGCCCTTACAGGGAAGGACACATTTGCATTCCATCATTTCAAACAGAGCTGTGAATATGACTGTTTTTTTCAGATGACTGGTTAGACAAAAAAAATTGTCATTCATTTTACCTCTTAGAAAAATCAAGATTAGGTAAACTTAAGAACAAAGCACTATTTCAAAATGGAAAGTCAAAACATTTTGAGAACAGGGAAAATAAGTATTTAGACTTCACTTTAAAAGTCTTTCTCTTCCACTACTGGCCATTTTTCTGTCCAAGAAGTTAAATTTCTTTTTCTGGCTCTTGTTTTGTATCTGTAGGGTTTTTTGCCTAGATTCATTTTGAATAAGCTTTATAAAATATTTGATGCCTCCAATCCCTTCTGAGAATACAGATATTTTTATCCTTGGTTTCAGAGTGAGAAAGAAAAGGAGACCACAAAGCCAGGGTTTAAAGCCAGCATCCCCTTTCTTTGTTCATTCCTCTAAGTAATATTTTCCTATTTCTAGCATGTGGCTCTCCACTCTAACAACGTATTATTCCTAATATATTCAGCAGGAAGAAAAGGGACTTTTCTGCTGTACATCTGGAGTCTGAAAATGACCAGAGCAGCTGCCTGAACCCTCTACACCCTAAAACTCCCTGATGGTTCAGGCTTGCTGTGGACTGAACAAAGACAGCCATCGTTGCAAACAGACATACTTCTCAACTGCATCTGTTTGCCTAGAAGAAAAAAAATTATGAATTATTCTGTGTAATCATACTCCTGTATTATGGCTCCTGTCAGCTTGTGTTATATGCGAATAACAAACCAATCTCAGTCCCACAAATTTTAAAGGAGAACAAACCCCCGTGAAACATTTGCTGAATGGAAGCAAAATAACAATCCATCTAACAAGGAGAAAACCACACTTGTTCTAGAGAAAAGGACTATATTCTGCTTGATCTGGACAGTAAAAATATATCATTTATAATACCAAATAAAAGCAATGCTATCCCCAGTGCAGAGAAGAAAAAATCAGCTTTTAAAGTAAATTTCAAAGGATAAAGGAGTTATTCAAAAAATCAGGTGAATATGAGTCCTTGCTAACATTTTTCCACTTGTCACTCTACTTTTCATGTTTTTTAATATTTCTTTGGTTGCATCTTATACTGTACGCTATTTATCAGGGCTCCTTATAACATCTTGTGGCAAATCGTGGCATGAAAGTCTGAGACAATGCCACCTCCAGCTGTCTGCCCACCACTTTTGCTCCATGTACCACGCCAGCAGCAGATACGTCCTCACCACCAGGTTTCCCTGCCTTGTTGTGTGTGTCGTGTATAATTACAGTATTACATGAACAATGATGAGTGCTCTAAACTGTCCCAAGCCACCTCAGCAACTGAGAGACTGGAAAACGGATCTGGTTGAAAACTTTTCTCCCCAGGTTAGTCCTTAGGCAGATTTGCTCTCCAGGTGGCAATGCAAACAGTTGCACTGCACATCCACAGGGAATGGAGCAGTCAAGCTCTAGGAGACAAGGAAGCTATTTTTAATTATCTCTTCAAAGCCCACATATTAAGTGGAAAGATATAACACACAGCCTTTGCCAAGGTCAAATTCACTGAACTTTAGGTGATACTGTAGAAAAGAGGCTCAGGCCAGAATAATGTCTCATGCTGTCTCCTGTCCTAGTCTCCTCATCATAGGTCACATCATTTTGAAAGTCCATTCTGTTCCCTTCCCTGCTCCATGTGGTTTCTCTTCTTCTTCTACCCCCTTCTATATTTACCCATAGTCATCTGTCCTTTTTTTTTTCTCTATCAAAAATGGCTAGAGAGAAGCGTTTTCTATTATTGTCTCCTTTTGATGCCTCCATAAGCCTCAACAGGCATCTCTGATGATGCTGATACGAATTTAGAAATAAAAATAATATGAAGCATACTGTGAAAATACACCAAAATATCCCCAAAATGACAACCAACATTTTATTCCAGGCAAAATTATTTTCTTTTCTATTTTTCTGTGCAACCACTGAACAAATCCCTTCTTCAGCTTTGGCCGTTCCCCCCCACCAAATGCTCACCCTCTCTAGTGGTATAATACTTGGTGTTCCTTCTACAGCTTCTAGCCCTCCTCAGGTGTGATATCACAAGATCTTTCACAAGAGCTTTCCAGTTGTTAGCTATGGTGTTAAACGGACATACCTTGTCTTGATCAATAATGCAGGGTTGTGTACGTATTATGAGTGCTATGTATGCACAGCTTCACCCAGCAAGATGGGGTAGGAAATAGGAGGGAATTTGTGATTTTGTCCCCACTGGTGGCTGCTCAAGAAAGAAAAGATTAGCCCCACTAATAGACACCCTCTTCCTTAGCCTAAAGTGCAGGCAGTACAGAAATCCTCTTTCAGGAGTCAGAGGCACACGTTTTAACTTGTGATTCTCACACCCGTAATCGCAGTGTAAACCAACCTGTGTTACTGTTACCTACACGAGGACCCACTCACAAAGCTCATCCCCAATTCAATCTAGAAAGGTGAAAGTGTAGACATCTAAGTGAAAGTTGCAAGAAGTTGCTGTATGCCTTCCTATATTGAAAAAAGGAAGAAAAATTCTTTTGAAAATTTTATCCAGAAGTATTTTCTAATCTTGTCTTATGTGGAGTTTTATACACACACTCTGACATTGATTTTTTTTCTTCCTTTACATATTTCCTCCTTACTGGAGTAAATACAGTTGTAGGTTTGCAAGCTTTCCAAGATAACAGCATTGTCTTGATATTAGTCCGTATTTCCTTGATTCCTGCCACTGCCATTTCAAGAGTTTATCATTAAAATAAAGCTCTTAAAAAGCAGCCAAGAGGATGCTCTTTTCACCATAACCACTATTGTTTTCAAAGGAAGGGAAAAGCTGAAGGTTTAATAGCTTAAATACAAATCCCTGATTAAGATTCAAGTACCACAAAAATAAATGTCTTAAAAAAGAGATCACCATCATTTCTAGACTCCTTTACCTGAAAGAATGCATCTAGTTTTATAAGTAGTTAAACAGTGCTGAGCATTACTTGAAAGCCCAAGGAAGAATAGGTCATTCTTCACTGAAGTTTAAGACCTTGCAATATTACACCTTCAGGTAGTATAAAAAGGAAAAGTGATTCAAAACCATGACCATTCTTGGCATTCAACAGCCTATGAAAGTGCTGAAAACTTGAAATCCCACATCTCATTGAAAGAACTTCTGCTTCCTCCCCTGGTTTTGCATTTCTCCACCCACCAGGCTTTCATCCTCTCAGCTTGAAGGCACCACATGTGTTGGTGGTATTTTCAATGGCTGTGTGGAGCAGTGGTTCAGCACAGAAGGAAGAGGTGTCAGCAAGTTAGGAAATGTTTAGCAGGAGCAGACTCAAGACTTCGGTAATTTAGCCAGGGTTTCCCACAACAACCTTCTAATCAGCCCTGAGCAAGATGCATTGATGTCGTCCAACAAGGACATGTTCTTTTGTTTCTTGGAAAAGGAAAAAAAAATAGCCACAGTCAGGCCTAAGCTCTTTAACTGGAATTTCTCACTTCCCTGGTTCCTTGCCAGGCTTACTTTTGCTATCAAATAATCAAGTCTCAGTGGACAACAGAAAGGTTTTTGGTTTTCCACTGAATTTAAGTCTTCTGTGAACTCCAAATAGCTCAGCAAAAATCAAGGTTCTACAGGATTTTCCACCTTCAAAATGCTGGTGGAAGATTTCTTTCAAAGTTCAATGCTACCATTGCAGTAATTAAGCTGACTGAAGACGTGCATATGCTGTGCTATAAAGGGAGAGCTGGCACCCACACTCTATGTTAAATTGATGTTTGATTTACTATTAATAGTCCTTTGAAAAGAAATGAAATGACAGATCCTGTATATCGGTCTCAGAGTTGCACGTTTCTCATACAACGTGCCGCAATATTTGTACAGCACACGGAAAACACAGATGCAAGTCTATATCTGTATCCCCTTGTCTGCTCCAGCCGGCACAGTTAAGAGAGTTCATTAACTTGATCGAAAGCAGAAGTGCCTTTTCTCCCCAACCCATTAGAGAGATAAAGATTCGAACTGGCAGAGAACCTACTCTGTACCTGCTCAAACAGCCCTCTAAATCACATCCTCCTCAGTGGCTCTAAGCTGCAGAGTTGGACTGAGGCTTCTATAAAATCCGTTTGTTTTTCAAAAGTTGCTAAAGTCATCCTTCAGCCTCTTGGACGCCTATGCGATGGGAGGCACTCGGACAGCTTCTGCTTCAGTGCTATCCAGAGACGCCTGCCAAGGGGTCTCGCCCCCCCGCAATGGGCACAACTGGAGTGAACAGCTAAGCCTGCTGGAGCCTGACGTGGATTGTGCTTGATCAATCCCTTAGAAAATCCCTGAGCTGCTCCTTAGACCTTACTAGGCAGTTTCTGTAAAACAGGCAAAAAGTAATTTGAATGGAGGCAATGGTCAGGTTAGATAAACATGGCAAGAGAAAGTCCTCTGCAAGCAGAGAGCTTGCTGCTTTTTGGCTTTCCGCACCCCACTTCACATTATATGGCATTCAAAGAGCAAATGTGAACCAGGCTAAAACAGTGCCTGCCTAAAATATATCATCCAAGCTGCCTGCAGTTCCTTGGTATATCAGGCGTCCTTTTCTGTGTCTGCCTGTCCAGCCCATCAGTCCATGCCAGGACCAGCTGGTGGGGTGACTGGGCTGTGCAGAGCAGCAGCACCCCATCCCTCTGTGCGCTGCTGGTTGGGGAAGCCTTGAAAGGGCGAAGGAGCAACTGAAGCACCAGGGACCTGCTGTGTCTCTCAGAAGATGCAAATGGGTTCTGTGAAGCAGAGCAGGAAAAGCAGGGACTGCTGGTTACTGTGCTGTGCAGAGACCTGCCAACCAGCTGGGGAGGGAACGGATGGTGCCTGGCCCTCTGCAGGAACTGGGGACCATTTGGCAAAGGCAAGAGAGGAGACAGCTCTATTTTTCCGTAGCTAGCCAAGGGAGTATAACTCCCCTGTGGGCTCTTTTATTTATCATGGGCCCACTGCAAAAAGGTGTCGCACTTTGCAAATCTTCATGTGTGCACAGCAGAGCAGAAGCCACCTCTCTGGAAAATCACTGTAGGACATAAGCAGCACTATACATCACAGCAGTTACAACTGCAGTAGCAAACTGAAACGGTCCAGGGCATGAATCCAATCACTGGCACCTGAGCACGGGCACTATTTAACTGTTGATGTGCTTATTGGCACAGTTTTGGCCTGTGCCAGCTGTCCCAGGCAATGTTTTGGTGCTGGGGATTTTTCACAATAGGCAGTATGGATGAGGTTACTTCATTCCATGAGGAAGACAGCTTACCTACATGATTGCAAGCTGTGCCACTTGCACCCAGGGCTGGAGAAAGAGCCCTTGTCCATTTTATTTGCTGGTAGAGATACAGCCACGGAGGCCAGAACTGGCCTTCTTTGGTGCAAATTTTCATAATTATTGTTATAGCAATAAAAAGCCAAAGCTATGCTACCAAAAAAAGCAAATATAATGTACTAAAATGCATGTTTGGACATTTATTAAATTGGTGAAATAACATGTCCGGTATATTTGATGCTGTGTGTTATATCTGTATTTCTTTTTATGCTAAAAATACCTGCCAAAGGCTAAGTCCAGTAGTGTATAAACTCCATGATTCTCTGACTTTACACATTTTACTTTCTTGCCTGTCAGTCTGTGGAAGGTTGGCTGCTCCCGATTTAGGGCAAGCAACATTTAACATAGCAATCAGCAGTGATCAAAGCTACTTCAGCTGAAAGTTCATTTTTTTTGCCTGTGATACCGAGAATTATTTGCCGTGGAGCACACCAGCTGCGTATGATCCTTTCCTCTGAAGGGATGAGTGCTCAGTGAGACACACGGCACTGAACAAGCTAACCGTTTGCTGTTTGCAATATCTACTCTGACAAGTGGCTTTGCTGTCGGTGGAAATGCTCCCAGGGGCAAGAAGAGTTCCTTAAAATGTCAAAGTTATCATTACTCTCACTTCATCAAAGACCTCATTGGGACAAATTGCAGTGAAGTTCACCCCTTCCTGAGGATCCTGCCTGTCAGGAGGCTCAGTTCCTCTGTCTCCCAGACCACAGGCCTCTTTCCCATGGCAGGGCATGAGGCTGCCTTGGCTTCACATGACACATACGTGATGTGCCTCCATTCTGCAAGCCACAGGAATGCAGCGGGAGGAAGCAGATATCCTGAGGTAGCATTTCTCTTTCCTCTTCAGTCTGTTGCCTGTGAGGAGTTCCCTACAATCTTCTACAGAGTTTTAATCCATCTTTAAAATCCCTTCTTGCTGTGATGTCTCTAAAAGCCAATCTGCAACACAATCAATGTGAAGGTTCAGTGAGTTGAGACAAGTGCTCGTCAAGTTGCTGTGACTCCACCAGGCATGCTGTCCTTCCAACAGCCTCCATCGGGAGTGCCTGAATTGAAGTTTTCAGAGCAGTATTCAGAAAAAAAGACCCCCTTCTCTCCATTGGCAGAGCGAGACTAGAAAGATGGGTCCCCCTGGGTTAGAGTCACTCTTAGGGACATCCTTCCTTCTTCCTCCACCCCATTTCCATAGTAAATGTTTGAGTTCCTCATTAGGCTGTAAATAGAAATCAACAGGAAGGGCAGGCAAGGTTGATCAGCTTTGCACACAGCAGGAGGTGCTACCTCAGTCATCAAGAATTAGCACATGGGTTTCAACACTGGGACAGAAAGACAGCAAAGATGCTACACCACACACACACGTCTCAACTCAGCATCACTGAAAAGACTCCAAGAAGCAAGGCTCTGCTACCGGTAGCACGATACCACTGCCTTCAAATCAACCACTCCAGATTTACATCCATGCTGGCCTTCGCATCCTTTCTCCCAAAGGAAGCACTATAGCCTTGGGTTAACAATTTCCATTAAGAAAAAAGAGTGTTATTAATAGATCACAGTCACTTGCAAATCATTTGGAAAAGAAGAGCTCCTTATCAACTTATTTAAAATCATGAAATAAATTCAATATGTCATTTATTCCCTATGATGATAAGCAACACCTGTATTGGTTTGGGATATTCTGTGATAACGGAAGAAAATTTTCTCATTTTCACTGACAACGTCCAAACCCAGGGAGTCTTTTCATTGGCTAGTTCATTTTCATTTATCCCAGACAGCCAAATGACAATTGAAAACAATGCAGCACAGCAGTGACACAACAGAGTAATTCTGAAGACAGATTTTACAGATGTAAATGCCAATAAAGGTTGTTGGGGGTTCTTTTTCTTCCAAGCAGTGTAGAATCTTGCCTCCGTCAACCGTTTCCAAAGGCAAACTCTTGGGGCTTGTGGTGGATGCCTTAACTGTAAGTCTAGCTAACATGTATGTGGAAAGCTGATGGGTTATTTATAAAGGTCTCCAATGTAAATATTGATGACCCAACTGTTTGGCTAAGTAACTCGTCATACATATACTGTACATGTGAACCAGAAACCTAAAACGATTAGCCAACAATGAAACTCTCTGAATATAGAAAGACACCCTTTGCGGCCTGCAGGCCTGTAGTTGCAGTTTCCCTATAGGAAGGGTATCAAAGTGTCAAGACAGCTAATCTCAATGCTCAGTTCTTTCTTTCCTACAAGTATATTTCAGACCTCTACCATTACAAAGATAATTTATATATGCAAAATACAAAATATAAACATATTTGAGTGCTCAAACTGGTTACTTCCCCTAGAAGTCTTGATCTCTACCTGCTGTCATCCGGGGATGCTCTTTCAAGTCTGAAAGCCACGAGTCCTTAGGTTCTTCTCTTATATCCAACTGCAAGTGGAGACAGACCATTATGATTCGCATTTATATCTCAGAGACAGAGAAGCACAAAAGTAGTAAGAAGTTGAAACTCTGCATCAGGTCACTGGTGATTTTCTTGTTCCATAAACATGAACAGTCCAAAAAGACCATAAAGTCTTTAAGTTAAAGGCAGACTGGATCCGGCCTCCAAGTTAATGCTCACTGAAAAGGAAAGCTCTTCAGTCTGTGCTTCACCATGGCTAGTGGCATGGTACTATTAGCAATTCTATCAACTTGGAGTGAAGATGATGGAGTTGTATTGGCAGTCCCAAGAGGGGAACAGTTGAGATGTTGCATCAGATAATTCAGGGAGACATTTTTGGTTTAAAACCTAACTACAACCAAGGTTATGGGAGAAGGGGAAAATGGAGCCGTTTAAATGTGTTGATTCTCCAAAATCAGTATGTTCTGCAGAGACAGCTGGATTTTGATGAAGTTTTGGCAAAACCCCACTAAGGGTTCAATGGAAATGTGCCTTTGTTCAAGTTGTCTTACCTGGCTCCAAGCCAGACCATCTCTTCTACTGTCTTGAAGTCAGAGAGCCTACCATCTGCTGTAACCTCTAATCCACACTCCTTTCTGAAGCAGAATTCTTTTCTTCTCCTCCCTTTGCCCTTTTTTTCTGATTTTTTTTTCCCAAGCAGAAATAGTACTCTAGGACTTATACCAGATAAGCTCCTAATGATATGTCTCCTGCCTTCTTTTTTTTTATGAAAATGCAAAAGCAAGACAATTCCTTGTCTCCCTGACAATGTTCTGATGAAAAAGCAGAGCAGAGCTGGTTCATTTTGAGTAGGAATGGTTTTCAATAATGTTTATTGTTATCCTGTCTCTTCTGGTTTTTGGGGTTTTTTGTAATTATTTGGTGATCCATCATTTTGGATATAATACGTAATACTATTGGATATAATTTATAATACTAATTTTATACACTTTTCTCACCAATGTTTTCCATCAAGGGGAAGTGCTTTGATGAAGAAATGAGCATCTTGACATGTTTTTTTATAATGGCTTGGTGTTGGACTAACAAGAACTACTTGAATGCCTGAAACACTTTTCCCTTTCTCTTTCCTCTCTTCCTTCCATCACCAGATAGCCTACACCTTGTGATCACAGTAATGATGTTGTTACACATCTCTTACACTCCTCCTGTTACCCTATTCCTTCCACCCAGGAGGGCTTAGCTGCAAGTCACAATGTTTTATGATTGCTATCTCATTTCATAAACCATATATCAAAGCTAATATTAATTGTGTATACACCTTATTGGACTTGTACCTGGGGCATCATTGTTCACTGTTCAGTGACCCTCTGCATAACACTGTATGTGGCAGACCTGGCATTTACCTTGACTTTTTTCTAAACTGCCTTCGTTCTTCCTCTAAACCGGCTTGGGGGATTTAGCTGTCACACACCAGCTTGTTCTCTTTCTTCCCTTCATATGTACGTAAGAGAAGATTTTTTCCCTTCTCTTCAGACCTGTGTGCTCAGTCCACTGGTCTCCCTGTGCACCTGCAGTGCTATTGCATTCTCCCTACGTGGCAGCTGCTTCCTATTAGCTTCACCTGGGATATTGAAGACCCGCTCAACAGACTGGCTATCTAGCAGCATGCAGAGGACTTTTACCTTTTAGCTGTGCAGCACTACACTGGACAATTCTCCATTGCATTATTTCAATAAGCCTCTTTAACAAAACTGCACTAAAGCTATTGTGGTAACTTTTGTCCAGAGATTCAGGAAATGCATTTCATTTCCTTCAGTGGAGACTTTGGCTTATCACAACAAAGTCAAATCCTTTGGGTTTTCATTGCATTAGTCCTGCTAGTGAGAGCTGAGTATTAAAACCCCAAACAAATAACGGTTTAATATATTACACAACAGGCAAGCAGGCATTGCCAAGATCTAAAAGGCAGAATGTTTGCAACTTTATTAGTAAGCAAGGCTTTCTTTCTTTCTTTACAACTGAATTCTGAAGATTGCTCCATGAAAAGGAGAGAGCCAGCCAGACCAAAGCGTACCTTTCTTCTGAAATAGAACATTAAATGTAAATGTTGAATGGTGTATCTTTTAAACTTGGAGATGAGATCATGAAAACACTTAATAGCTGTTGTATTCTTATTTATTCTAGGCTTAAGAGGAAGAAAGTCACTTATCAGGTAAATTAGTATTTCCTACTCACCATGTGTTTAAAATCATCTTAGTCTCACTAATTTTAATAGTTCAGCTGTCTTCTGATTGAAAATTCACTTCCCTGTTTGTTCTCATTTGCCAGCATTTTCTGCTGAGAAGTGTAATATACCTTGCTATATTATAGCAAAGGAAGGGGACTAGTATTCAAATGAACAGAGATTTTATAGGCTCAGAAAATTGGAACTTAAGGGACTTAATTCACTACATTGCAGCCAAAAAAATAAATCCATTGGCTGTCTGTAATTAGTATATTTGTAGTATATTCTTGCATGGTTGAGGCAGTAAAAAACATAAGAATGTGTCTTCACTAGAAAAAACAGTAATGTTGGCAGGAAATAATTAGTAAGCCACATCTACATCACTCAAAATCCCTATAGGTCCTAGGCACCTGTAGATTTTTTTCTCAGGTAGGTAAATAAAGTAAGCATTGTGTCCCAAGCTATTTGGACACACCTGACACCTAACTGACCTAAAGTGGGCTAACCTACACTAAAATTAACACCTTCCTTGCAGTGAAAAGAAAACTTGAGTAGGATACAATAGAAGTAGGATAACAAATTCTCAACTTTGCCTGGGGAGCTCCTCTGAACTCAGCTTGGCAGGCACAAACTGATTTGCATAGATGGCAAAGAAAGATTTATTTTCTATTCTCCCTTGAACTGCTCTGGAGTTGGACTCCCTGTTTGATGTGGTCCCTTGCAAGGGTCCTGATCATGGATGGTTCCCTGCACCTCAGAGGAGGCACATTCCCACCTTCCTCATCCCCAGGCAGGGGGCTGTGCTAGAGGAACAGCTTCCTCATAGCAATATCCAAAGGTCAAACCAAACCCAAGGTATTTATTTTCTAAAAAAATGGTGGAGAATGTCTCAGGGAAGGTGTTAAATGCAATAGATTTCAATCCCATCATGGCAAACGGCTTCAATTTAGATATGTAAATATCTGTCTTTGATCTTGAGAAATTAAGCATGGGTGCTGATTGGGTAGATGGGATGATGTCATGCTTCAGATTATGCCCTCATTTCCTGTCGGTGCTTTCCCCCAGCAGGCACACACTGAGCCTGTCTATTGTTAAGCTACGTGTGGCATGCTGGCGAGCCAGCCAGCCAGACACCAGGAGAAAGTGTTGTTTTTGTCTTTTCTTCTTAAACCAAGACTGCCACGCTGACATAAATAAGCACAAATATTTCCAGCAGGCTGCATTTTCAGGGTTTTTTTCCCCTAATACAAAGAGCAGCAAGTTATTATTCTGTCAATGAGCAAACAAGAACACCCACAACCATTTGGTCGAAGCAGCATCCTTGCTGCCACCACCACGCAGCACATGCTCAAAATGACGGCCGAGCTCAGGGATGTACACACAGACCCTAAAGCACCCGCTGGCACTTCCAGGTGGCTCTGGCAGTGTCCTCCAGCTGTCCCCTTCTTATCCCTCCTCCCCGTGCACACGCGCAGCTGATTCGCAGCCCCAGCGTCTGGAAACAATTCATTTGCCCCGAGCCGCAGAACCAGGCTAATCTGAAGCACGCTGGCGATTGAAATGGTCAGGGAGCACAAAGTAGGAAGAACCCAGACCTGGAGACAACAATCATTTTGTCTTTAAACCCACAGCAGAGAGATAAGGAAAAAAGAAAAAAAGAGAAAAAAAAGAAAGAAGGAAAGAAGATGGGTCAGCCTGCAGCCTTCCCTCCTAAAGATAAGTCAGAAGGACAGTGTGAGTCTCCCTCCTGAAGCTTTGTTAATTTGAGCAATTTTGCTAGCTGGAAAATTTACAGGGAGGGAGGGTTAGCAAATTCTTCTGCTTCTCCACTGTGCCAGAAATTTTCCTAGAAGCAGAAGACTTCGTATCACATCCTCAGCTTTACAGCAGATTTTAAGAAAATACTATGTGACAAGCACAATCAAATCCATGCACAATGAAAGTAGATGTAGAGAAACTATTTTATAAATGCAAACTAACATGTGTTGATCAGTGTGCTGCACTGCCAAAAAAGCTTGAAGTTGTGTGAGAAGGGAGGAAAATCAACTCCAGAAAAGCAAAACTGTTATAAATTATGATCAGCCAGTGCCAGTCCAATCTGTCCTGATGCAAGTTTCCTTCTTCACAAGAGGACAGGGTAACAGAAAATTCGTATCTGGAAAATAAAGAGTAGAGAAAGCAACTGGCTTGCGAATGACAGGAATTTCTCCAGCAGCACGGAGAGACTCATTAGAATTTTTCCCATGACACACCACAAAAGATGGCTGGAGAAAACAAAGTGAGATGCTGGAGCTCAGTATATTTCTTTGTCCTTGAGAAGCCTGGCCTTGCTGAATCTCACGGGCTAATGCATGCATAATTTGGGGCAGCTGATTAAGTTTATTGTGTTCCTGACTAAATCGAGAGGAGTGAGGGAGTGAAGGGGAAAAGAAACAAAGTTGGCTTTAATTAAAGCCCTGCAATTGTCTTTAATATTTACATAATGTGCTATCATAATTGCCCCTGATTGGAGACTTAAGATGCACAGAAGAAAATGACATGCTGGAAGTCCCCAGCTGAGGAAACAAAAACCAAGACAGCCCCTTCCCCCCATCACTCCAAGCCAAATCAAAACCCACCGAAGAGGAATTGCGCCGGGGTGCTTTACAGAGCCGAGAGCTCTGCCATGGGCTCAGCCCAGCATACCTCCTTCCATGCCAGCAGCCCGCGAGCGGCTGGCTGTGCTGGCAGAAACTGGAGCATCTACCAGCTTCTCAGATATGTGCTGCTCCTCTGGCGTGGGGCTGGGCACTTGGCAGAGGCTGGGCAGAGCTGCTAAACCCACTGAGGGTGTTTGGTGCTAATTCTGAGATTTATCAGAGGAGTTCCCAGTAGGCAGAAGACCACAGTTCCACAAGAGAAGGAAGCAATGACAACTCAGAGGAGGGTAATCATTCCTTAAGATCCCTTCCAATGATGTCAATCATAAGAAATTTTTTAGGTATGGGGTGAACATGTAATTCTGTTGGAAATTAACAGAACTGTCAGTGTTTCATAAATTTAAAAAGAGCGACAATTCTGGACCTGAATCAAAAACGGGGACCTCCTGGAGCCTGGGGTTGACCTCTGGTCTGGGTCCGAGTGTTAAGGATCAGAGTCCCCTCTGTAGAGTCCTGGGCTGCAGTTACAGATCTCCTGAGGTTTGAATGCAGATGCTCATAACCACTCACACCTGCAGCATAGGTAGCTCCCAAAGAGATGTTTTAAGCATCTGTCTGACGTCCCTTTTGATTTGGGATTGCAGACATTTTGTTTGTCATTACATGCAAAGGCAGGCACGATTCTGCTCTCAGCGTTGCTGCAGCCACTTGGGAGGAAAAATATGCATTGCAGTCTCCCCCATGGAAAACCCTCTTCTGTTTTCTCATTGACTTTCCTAATAGAAAACAGTAAATAAGTACAGTTTATGTTCTTTTGTGAAAAGAAGTATATCAAGTTGCTGGTGATAAAGAGGATTTCATCAGCTGGGAGCAATAATAAAGTTTCCATGACATCAACGTCCCTCCACTTTGTAACAGACCATAGCATCATCCAAAAATAAGGTTTTGCATGTTTTTCTTGCATGTTTTTCTCACACTTTTATGATCTGCACCTAAAAGAAAGTCACAATTGGATCAGTGTCCTCTGTAGATTCTGCAGGTCCAAGCTGTATCCACAAGAACTTCCACAGGTTCACCTAATGAGAAAAATGCTGATATGTTTTCATTGTTTAGTCTTTAAAAATGTCATCATTGACCATTTTGCTACGGATTTTTTCCTAACAGCTGTGGAAAACCACCATTTCATAGGTACACAAAAAGTCCCACAATTCATGTTTTATGCTTTAAGGGTGGAAATTGACATTTGCAAAGAGATACGAGTAAGCAGAGGTCACAAATACTCCTTCCCAGTGGCTGGATGAAGGAGAAGTGGTATACAATGTAGTGGCCCATATATTTCCAGCTCGTACACTGCCTTCATTACAAGCAGCTGCTCTCCATTCCTCCTGCAGCAAGAGACTGAGGGAGAGCGGAACATTTTTGGTTTAGTCCTCAAGGCAGAATGCCAATTACAGCATCCTACATCTAACTGCACCTTTAGCACTAGTGATCCTGCTGAGAGATGCGTGCTGTATTGCAGAGAGTCTATGCAGCACCTTTTGACTGGGTTGCTGTTTATAGTGATTTTTCTATAAATGGTATGATCTCACCAAATGATAGCAATGAAGCAGCTGGGACATGGGAAAATGACCTGCTGTTATCAGCCACTCTTGGAGTAGCAGCTCTCCTGGAGCACATGGATTAAAGTACAGTAATCTGACTTACATTTCAGCACCAGGTTACTTTTTCATATCGGCATCAGAATATCGATTTACTAGACTTTGACTTCATATTTTTGATTGTTTTGCTTTAACTTTCCAGCTACTGCAGTACAGACAAACCAAAAATGAGTTTCTGTCCCTCCCGTCAGAGTACAGCTATGACTCATGAAGTTTGGGCATTCACTTGGAAATATGGTGCTGCATCATTCTCACTATATAACAGCAATAAGGTACAGAAACTGCAGTGATGCTTCAGGCATCAAATAGCCTCTTTACTGGTAGGGAGGACCCATATGTGCACTGCTGTTTTCACTAGCTCCTGACTCAGAATACAGCAGGTACCACTAGCAGACTCAGGAACAACTTAAAGGTTTACTACCCTGGTCCAATCCATTATTTATATTCTTTTCTCATCAATATAAAAATGACAACGCTAGAAGTGCATTACCAGTATTAGATATGCAAGACACTACAAAATGCCTGGGAAACCACTTACAACATCTCTCCATATCCTGTACTATAGTCATCATGACAGTATCCAAAGTAGCACAGTTGCTGGTACCAGCAAGAACTTTCTGTCAGTAATCATCCACCTTGTAGAAACAGATGCTGGCAGAAAAAGAAAAGTTTTCCTAGAGGTTAGTATCACCAAAATTCAAGAACCAAATAGTGCTTTTCTGCTTCAGATTGTTCCATTTCAAACAGGCTTAGACTTCTCTGTGTGAGGCCACCTCTGCCTATGATAAAATCTGAGCATAAAGATAACTCGCCAGGAACATGAGTAAGTTTTCAAGCAAAATGCCAAGTCAGACATAAAGAGCAGTGTGGAAAGAGCATTTCTATCTTAACCTACACTACTGATTCTGGAAAAGAAAGCTGTAAAAGTTTGAGGTTCAGCATGGGCTGGTGCTTTATTCCAGGCCTAAGCATCCACTCAGTTCTGCAAAGAACATGAACATAAGACAGGCTAGAAACTGCATTCTAGGTAGGAGCCAATTTGTCAGTGGAAAGGGATTTCTTTTTCTCCCCCTTTTGGTCACAAGCAGTCTGTTTTATCCTAGCAGTTTGTATTTGGACTACGTTTCCAGCCACATAAAAGTTATGTGGGAATAAGGTAGCTGAACAGGTGATCTTTTTTAAAACTCCTTTCTATTTAGATGGTATTTCGAAGTGGAGATGAACATGGAGCACTGGCTGAGGTAGAAACTCGTTCTGTAGCTCTCCATCTGCCATTGCGCAGTGCATTACAGCATTTATTGGCTTTACTTAACTGTTAATGAAAAACTACCATCAACAGCTGCCATCACTCCCACTACAGATTGTAATAAATAATAGCTTGTTTGGCTCATAGCCCTCATTCTCCTGCTCTAGAGAATAACAGCTAGGGAGTCCACAAAGAATCAGTAAAATTGGGGGACAAGAAAAAATGGCTAAACTCTGTGATCAACTTGACTTTTATTGCAACTGTGCTTTTCCCAGCCTTGACAATCATTTACAGAAAATTATACATCTATATAAATATATAAAATTGGTAATTAAAGAGATTTCAGTCCTGCTTTTCCCTGGAGTCTTTTCCATTGACTGCAGTGGTAGCAGGGATGGTTCATCAGCCTATTATAAAAAATCCACTGGCCTGTTGTAAATGTAAAAATTTATAATTGGATATGCATTCAATTTTGGACTCTAGAATTTTGCCTTGTTTTGATTTTTCTTTTCATAAATAAGTCAGCTTAGTTTTATGCTGCTTTTAATTAAGTTACTAAATCCTCGGCTTCATTGGCTCTTGCATCTTTTGGTCTACTCTTCGAGCACCTCAAAGAAGTTTGCAGAGTCTCAAGGTTCTCCAAAATTTCTACTGGAAATTTGGCTGATCAATATCAGTTTGGCCAGTCTCATTTTCAGGCTGAGGAAATCCAGCTTTTTGAAAATATGTCTTCAAACATCTGCTTGTAGCTGCTGTTTCCTAAACTGGAATCCTTTGTTGCTCACACTTAGAAGAGTAATATAGGTGGATCACTGTCAATGTGATAAAATAATAGTGTTTGGGTTTATGTGAAGTCATTGTAAAATTAGCAATACAGACACATTTATAGCTCAACATCTCCTCCAAATGAAATGAAAGGCTCCACCCATGTTCTTCACAGATCTGTGAGAAGATGAAAGACTGCATGAGTGGAACAACCAGCAGCTGTGCAGTGACATGCACATGCATAGAAATCCCAGCAGAGATGCAGACACAGAAAGCACAGAGCTGCAACTGGGACAAACTGTGTTTTATCCAAACTTCACTTAGACCTCCTTAACTGAGACATTGTTGAGAGGAGTACACTAAGAGTTCATCCAGTAAATGACTGACCTAAGAATAGGTTTAGAGATATGGGAAATGACCTATCTCAGAGCTATTCTAGAACAGTTGGCTATTTTCAGGCTCTTGCCTTGTTTCCTTTACCTAGTTAGTACATTTTCATTTTCTACTTCAAGAAATCCACACCACATAATTCCAAACAATTGGCTATATTTGGAATTAGAAAAAAGGAATTTTCACTTTCATTTCCATGGTTCTTGACCTTGTACAAGAAGAGAGAAGTATCTGAACAGAGGAGGAGTCAGCAGGCAAACAATTTTATCAGAGTATGTGAGACTGGCAAGAGCAATGCTGGAATACCACAGACAAATCTGTTATCTAAGTTTTTAAAAAGATACTTGAGAGGCACAAAGGGTCCAGAAAAGTTTTCCATCAGCCAGAGAAAATGTGTTACAGTGGGACAATGAAGAAGCTCAGCTTGCTTAGAGCAAGGAAGTCAAGAAAAAGGACAAACATCAAGAAGTGACTTGACATACTATATGGAGATGATTTCCCTGTGATAAACAAGCAGCTAGCAAACCTCTAGACTGAATGGCCAAATATAAAGCTATGCAGTTTCAAAGGTATAAATAAACCTTATTTCAGTTCTTCGTCTTACCAGGCTCATCCCTAGCCCCTCCAGTAAGAGATGCAAACTGATGGAATAAGCTACTAAAGGAAATGGTGACTCCTTCATCTTTGACATCCTCAAATTGGGATTAAGCTTGCATTAACCAAACAGAAGTTACTGAAATCAGTACACAAGTAATTGGATGAAGCTTAGTGGCCCCTGATGAGGAGGAAGGCAAACCCAGGATATTTCATGGTCCTTTTTGACTTAACACCTATAGCTCTCCACAGTCAGCGTATTTGTATATACTTAAGTACTTTATGACAACCTGAAACACTAAAAAGAAGTAAAAATCCAATGTAATGAGTGATAAACCCTCTGATAATTAAGACGGCTCCAAGAAAGAACTATGTCTTCCACTGCAGAGATATTTATGATCGCTTCTCATGATGTAATGTGCTTTGGTGCCCTTTCCAAAGTTCCTTCCTTTGGCACAGAACAGGACTCCAACACTTAGCAGAGGAGCAAGCCAAGAGCCCACAATTACGGTGCTGTCTCCAGCTCATTTGTCAGCCTCCACCTGCTCTTCTGAGCTTGGGACACCCCTGGAAACAGGGAACAGGGGGACCCTATTCCCATCTCTTCTATCACTCTCTTCAGCCACCTGCAGCACCTTTCTCCTGGCTTTATGTCCCTTACATTTGTGAGAAGAGGGGGAAAGGAGCATTTTCTCACCTTTGCAATATACTTCGAGAAATATAAGTGAAGGTTGATACCCAGTTGTCACACACACCTTTTTTTTTATTTCAGTATCTGTCCATAGCACACAAAGAGAAGAAATCTGATTGCTAAATATCTGAAATATACTAGGCAGGAACAGATTTAATGGGAAAATTATTTCTCCCTTCCCACAGACCAGACCAGTTCTTTGAATACATGAACTGCTTCAAGTAACAGAGTCCCAGCTCCACAGCTGGGTCACATCTGTCCACAGCACTAAGGAAACTTCTTATTTTGTGAAGTTGCTCTGAGTGAGAGCACACACACATTTACTTTCACAACACCAAGGCTGAGGCTTTCTATACCACTCTAGAAATGCAGCCACCGTCAGACCTGCAGGTGCTCCCCAGAGTGCGGGTGGACTCAGAGTTTGGGTTTGTAAACATTTGGACCCCAAGCTGTCTAACACAAAACAGGCTTTTTCAAAGAATATATCTGGGGTGTCACTCATTGCTAGAAAGACTAGTGACACCTGGCTTTCCTCGGTATTTCAGTCACAGATTTGGCATCAGAACTGTCAGAACATGTTGCAATCAGTCAGATGACTAATACATTAAGGTATTTTTGTGGCAGAGAGCTGGAATACTTCCCACATTTCCTCTTTTGTCTTTTCAATAGAGACGGATTATCCCTTTCTTTCTCATTCCTTGTTAAGTCCCTAAAATGTATACTTCATCGAGACACAATGTCCAGGGATGTTAAGAGCTACACAGCATATACGGTCCTCCCTAAACTGGACACTTTTTGTAATCTGCTTTTCTGGGAGCTCATAGTCCAAGGATGAAGCAGGAATTGGCTTACAGGAACCAGGCTCTGTAAGTTTGTTGTCCCAAAAGCAGCACTGCTTGAGCTCCTCATCTGTAAAAATGGGAAGCCGAGGCCAGAAAAATCTCAAAACTCAGAGGCTGGTGTCAGCCAGGATGCTGACAGTCACCCAGGGAGGATTCAGGCTTGCCATGCCCAGAAAAGGCAGCTTGTGAGATACACCCATGCCAAGACAAATGCCCGTTTCACCTCAGGAGGCATCAAGTATGGCTCCATGAAAACAAAATCAGTTCCTAGAGTACATTAAAAATGTTTATTCTTTTACCGACGTGAGAGACAAGTTTCATAGATACACCTAGGAAACTGAAATTCAAAGTCCAGCTTAAACCCTTACATTTCCGAATAGTCAAAATCTTCTCTTATCTCTTCTTCCCCAATTCAGCATTGACTTCTGAAGACAGGGCATGAATAAGTTGCCCCATAACAGGAAAGCCATTTTTATTTAAAAGATTGCAGTCTTTCATTTGGTAGCAGCTGTACATGAAGCACAGAAGCAAATGACCATTTCAATTGCCTGAGGACTTGTCCCCCTCTGTAAGGTGGGTCAGCTCCTATACCTCCTCTCAAGGCTGACAGCTTGCACTGACCTACTGGCAGGTAACCTTCCTGCCAGGGGATCGGCTGCCTTCCTTTTTATGGAGGGGGGACACAAGCCTTGTAGGCTGCACAGTGCAGGCTGTGGTCTGCAGGGTTTACAAGAATGCAATTGAACCAACTGACATAAATGAACAATCTTAAACTAGTCTTGGGCTTGGTTTTGGAATCCAAAATTTTTTGGATCAAGATGCAAAATATTTTAGATGTTTGGGTTTTGGATGTGTCTTGAATACACATTCTGTCCTTCCCTGGTCTTCTGTGGTTTTGCTCTGCTGTGTCTCCAACAGCTTTCTCTGAAATAGTTCACAAGAGCCATTGCCTTCTTCCCCTCAGCTTTC
>KZ506105.1:253524-301168 GCA_002844005.1 Limosa lapponica baueri
AAAAGTCATTGAGTACTTCAGTCTTATGCATATCCCTGGGAACCAGGTTTCCCTTTTCCTTCCTGAGTGGGCCCACATTTTCCCTAGTCTTCCTTTTGTCAGTGACATACCTATGGCAACTTTTCTTGTTGCCCTTTGTGTTCTGGGCCAGATTTAACTCTATTTGGACTATAGCTTTCCTAGCCTGATCCCTGGCTTTTTGGACAATTTCTCTGTATTCCTCCCAGGCTACCTATCCCTCTGTAGGCTTCCTTTTTCTGTTTGAGGTTGTCCAGGAGCTAGCTCTCTGTTCATCAATGCAGGCCTCCTAACATTTTTGCCTGACTTTGTTTTCGTTGGAATGCATCACTGAGCTTGGAGGATGTGGTCCTTGAATATTAGCCAGCTTTCTTGGGTCCTTCTTTCCTCCAGGGCTTTATCCCATCATACTCTGCCAAGCAGATCACTGAAGAGGCCAAAGACTGCTCTCTTGAAGTCCCAGGTAGCAAGTTTACTGGGTGCCCTCTTCACTGCCCTAAGGATCTTGAACTCTACCATCTAATGGCCACTGCAGCCAAGGCTGTCCTTGAGCTTCACATTCCCCATCAACTCCTACTTGTTGGTTAGAACAAGGTCCAGCACCAGTCAGCTCTGAACTCAAGCACTCTTCTAAACAGCACTGATGGTTCATGGTCCAGCAGGACTTTCCCAGTAGCAGATACTCACTGGGTCAGTCAATAGCCTTCCCTTCTTCCCAATGTTTTGGGCAAGGAACTATCAGGAAGGAGATGTCTTTCTGGAGCTCCACCTCTTCAGTTTCTTGGGCAGTGGATCCGGTATCTTTCATTAGCCCTGCTATGGCTGAAACACTGAACCACATTGAAGTATAGTATTGGAGATAAACCGGATAGCTGTGTAAATAACATCCGCTTTAGCAAACAAAACAAAATTTAAAATACTGCCAGGGAATGATTGCAACAGCAGTGAAGCTATCACTAGGCATTTATTAATGTAACTCATTGCCACATGCTAACAGCAGCAACCAGGGCTAGGTTCAAAGTACCTGTGCTTTTTCTCTGTAGTAACCAGTGACACCAGAGCAACTTCACAGGCATTACTTTTCCTGGTGCAACTAGTTGGAAAATTCCATCTCTTATCTATTCATTCAAATCCTTAGTCCATCCTTCAAATATCCTACCATCTGCCATTAGTAGAGTGCTACTAACTTCGTTAAGTCTGCTTGGGACCACTTATGTTCACAGATAGCAAGACCCCATTTGGACGCTGTTCAGGTAACTCTACCCATTTTGCAGTGATCACATTAAAGCAGTTTGCCCCTCACATGTAAATGGAGGGCTAGAAGGCCATCGACCTAGAATTGCCTTAATGTTTCTAGTCATGGGAGTGTCTTCAAGACGTGCACAGAGAAGAAATGGTCATGCTTTCCCCAGAACTGCAAGACAATGAAGATAGTCCTTGAGGAAGTGAGGGACAGATCATTAACTGGAGTGGAATATTTCGTCCAACACAGATTTGGGAAATAAGGCTCTACCTATACCTAAACCAATAAATAGTCAGTGTTTCTCATTCCATCACTGTTTTTCTCAATATTCTGAGATTTATCAGCAGATCTTCAGATAAATAAGCAAGTAAGTACACAGACGGACTATTTTTTTTTTATGGATAGCAAGCACCTCAGTCTCCTTGCTGTTCTTTCCTTCTGACCTCAGATTGTCCCCCACCAAGCAGACCCCCAGAGGACCAGCCTCTCACAATGTAGCATCTGAGTGCTGGCACTCTCCTGGCCTGTCAGTCCCATGCTCTGCCTGGAAGCAGTGAGAGCGTTGGATGACATTTTGTTTACTGTCAGGTGAGACAAGGTAGGACACTGGGAATGAGAAGATGAGCAGGAAGCAGGATGGCTATGCACATTGCATCTTCCTAGCTCAACCTTTCAGGTTTGCAGTGCAATCTCACAGAGGCAGATGCAAAGAGCAGGCTCCTTCCAAAGTATCCTTCTTCAAAAGAGCAGCTACGGAGCCTACTGCTGCTGAAGTTACAAAAGATTTGCTGGAATAACTTGTTCAGTGCAGTGCAGATCAGTAACATGATCTTCTTCCAGTCATCAGTGAAGGTCAGGATGACCCTTTCTGGGACTCCAGCTGACTGCAGTATGCCATCACTGATCATTACACAAATACTCTCTACTATGGATGAGTGCTTGATGGGCTTTTATGCAAGGTACTCTGATACACAGAAAGAGACAGTTGGAATTAGCCTGTCTTGTCAATGACTGCACAAGAGAAGCCTGATTTTCACTCTGATACTCATAGAGAGGATTTCCATTATTGAGCCCTGCACAGCCTTATAATTCGGGGATGAAAAGACAGAGGCTATAGTAGCCTTGCAAACATTAGTCCTTAATAACCTCAGTAGCAGATTTCTTTATGAAGCAAATACTTGCTACAGCTTTATATCAAAAAAACCCAAAACAAACCCAAACCCTCCAACAAAAAATTCCATGGAAACATGAGAAACAAAAACAACAAAACCACAAAACCTGCTTTAGAAAACAGCTTGAGACATAAGGCAACCTGGGAACCTCCATTTTCAGTGGACTTCTGAGACAAAAATGACAGCCTTTAAAAATACATTTCTGCAGTCCACCATGTGAGAGCCACAACATGGAACACCCCTGGAGTCGTGTGGCTGTTGTGGGCTAGCCCCAGCAGGCAGCTCAGCACCACACAGCTGCTCGCTCACTTTCCCCCAGCTCCAGCAGGACAGGGAAGGGAATTGAAAGGGCAAAAGTTAGAAAACTCATAGGTTGAGGTGAAAACAGTTTAACAGGCAAAAAAAAAAAAAAAGGAAACAAAGATAAACAAAACCAAGAAAAAACAAGTGAAGCAAAGAAGCAATTGCTCACCACCAACCGATCGATTCACAGCCAGTCCCTGAGCAGCAGCAGCCCAGCAAACCTTTCTCCCCAAGCTTTAACTGCTGAGCATGGCATCACATGGTATGGGATATCCCTTTGGTCAATTGGGGTCAGTTGTCCCAGCTGTGTTTCCTCCCAGCTCCTTGTGCACCCCCAGCCCACTCACTGGCCAAGCAGCACAAGAAGCAGAAAAGGCCTTGATGCTGTGTAAGCACTGCTCAGCAATAGCTAAAACATCCCTGTGTTATCAACGCTGTTTTCATCACAAATCAAAAACATAGCCACATACCAGCTATAATGAAGAAAACCCTTTCCCAGCTAAAACAAGTACAGGCTTTGAAAGGGTAATGCAGGTTTGGCAGCATCTTTTACACCCTACTATAAATTAACCTTCCCTCCCTTCAGAAAATGCTGGGCTCGGAGCAGAGGAAGTGAATTGACTTTCTGGATATTTATCCCTTTTGCTTCTGATATTTGTATTTAGAGCTGCCTGTGGTATGCTTGAATAGCTGCTGACAGGTATGACAGAGTGTCTCTGATTACGGGAATGTTATCAGTTGAGGCACCACCATCAAATGCTGCACAATGAGTGCCTGCATCCGGCTGCCCTTCTAAGACTCTCTTTATCTTACTTCTCTCTCTTTCAGTCTGATTTCAGCATCACTGTTCTTCTCTTCTCCTCCCTGAAAGGATATTTTGGAATGTATGGCTGATCGCTGTCAGCTGTAATTCCTCAAAAATGTAAATGTGCTTCAGAGAAGAGGCAATACAGTATCTGTGACTCATCCATACTTCAGGCAAATCCTCTAGTTCCAGGGGAAAATGAAAAGACGGTTCCTAAAAAAAAAAAAAAAAGTAGGAGGCCGGAAGAACAAAGTTAAACAGGAAGAGATATTGAATACAGTCAACAGGCTTCAGAAGCCGCAAACGTCTGATCTGCAAGAAAGTAACAATAGGCTGAGAAATTAATTATTCCAGATGTACTGTGTATCCTGCACGCAAGTGGAATAGCAGACCTTGGCTCACAGAAACGTATTTCGGTTTGCATGAGGACAGGCCAGCATCTCACACACACACTGTGCAGCACCTGGCCCCCACACAACTCCATCGACTGCCGTGTGAGGCAGGGTATTAGCACCTGGCTTTCCACCAGAAAGCCTCTCTCTTGGAAACAATTGTGTGGCGCTGTGTTATTTCCTCTCCCTTTCGCTGGTGTCCCTTGTGTTGAGTCACTGAGGTCACACATGATGGCTTTAAAGGGCCATGGGTTGTATGTGTGCAGAAATCAGTGGGACCAACCCTTGTCATCCTTCCACTGCTGCTCATGAGCAAGACCTTCAGTCCTAGGAAACAGTGCCACTGTGTCACTGCACGCCCTGCAGTGACAGCTCGTACACATCACAACTATTCCTGGCCATCCTGAGGACAGCAGTTCATCCAGCACACTCACCCTGGGCTTCTGGGCAGCTCCTGGTAGCATCAGGCTGGTCACTCTGCTGGGTTATTAAGTACTGCATTTAGTACTGCTCTTCATGAAAGACATCAATTATTAAATTAGGGTTCGGGTGCATGATTCTATTTGCCGTGGCATAAACGGAGCTGTAGGTAATGAGGACCTCAAGAGGAACTTGCACCAAGCTCCGCTGGAATGAACAAGAGTGAAGGCAGTCTCATCTCAAAGCAATACAGTACTTCATGTTTCAGGTCCCAGCGCGTACATCTGCAATACATGTTTTAACATCTCTGTAATGGCCTAACGGCACGGCAGTTGCTGGTGGGCTGGAAGTGTTTCCATGGCACACTGGCTTTGCAACACAAAAGCAGAACAGGTGGTTGCCCAGGGCAGCAAAATATTAGGAGCTGCATGATGTCTGTGTGGCGTGTGGATGGCAGCAGGTCTGGAAAGGCTGGATGTTCTCCAGTCATGCTGCTGACCGCAGTGTCGGATGCTCCCCCTGTACCCACCTCTCCTCAGCCCAAAAAGTGCCATTCCAGCAATGAGCATTCACAGCAAAGGTATGGTCAGTTAATACACAGAAGGACCCATATCATTGGGCATTAACAGGCTTAAGGGGAAACTATTGCTTTAACGGATTAGTCAGCAATAATATTTTTTCCAGGCAACTAAAAAGGGACTATTCCCAGGGCATCCTGCTACTGTCCCTTTCACTGAATGCCTAAGTAGAAGACTACTGTATTACTTAAATAAAATTGATTTCTTGCAGAGAAAAATTGAAGCCACAAAGTTCACATCTGCATTTAGATGCAAGTTTTCACTGAGTTTTGATTTAATGTTCATTGTGCTCATTTAAGGTAGAGGCTGTTCTGAGCATCCAGTTCAAATCCTCCCAAATCAGTGCCCAGGCCCGTTTTTTCAATGTAAATCCATCTCCATGGATTTTGCATGACTTTTTTGTTTAATTTTTTAATTTTTTTTATTTTTCCCTGGGAAAAGTGCAAATGTAATCTCCCACTACCACAAACTATATAGCCAAGTTTTCTAAGTGTGGGGAATTCAGGGAAAGACTGACACACTGACAATGTGAGGGAGGAGGCTTCCTCTAGGAAACCCCCTGTCTGATCATGGTGTCGTTCATACCACTGCTGGTAACCCACCAAGCAGCACCCTTCCTAATGAGTCACTGCTCTGATCTGGCATGGGGGATTAGTGTACCTTAGAAGACCCCCAAACTTCAGGAATATTAATAAGCATGGTTCCAGATAAGCACCTGGCTTATCTGCAGCTTAGCAGAGACCTTCCCCTGCTTTTCCAACAAGGCACGGAGTCCTTCATTCTGCTTTGCTCCTCACAGCTCTTTTGGCTGTGCTGAATATACTGAAAAAAACTGTTACTTGGTTCACTGGAAACACTCCCATTGCTATCAGAAGGCACTGGGTGGCAGCCTTTGTACTGGGTGTAAATGAGCACAGCCTTACCCCTCATGTTCCCAGTCATGAAAGGCAAATCTGGCAATTTACGTGGCTGGAAAAAAGGTCTAAGGATCTCTCTGCCTTCCATTCCCTGCCAGCACCTTGGAGCAGTCAGCAAAACCACAACCTCCACTGAATCCAGACACCAATGCATACTGGAGAAACCAATGCAATGCCACCCATAGTATATACACATCTATTACACTTATCGATATACATATACATAAATTACACATATTACACATATTTTCTATATGTATACACACACAGAGTAATAGTACACTATTACTCTAATGTTGAAGACTGGTCAAGTTTGTACGTACTCCCTTACTGTGGGAAGGGAACTGACTGGAGACCTGTCCATAACCAACCACACAGCTGGGAAATCACCTTAAGAAAGCTGCTTTTCCCCAACTTAAAGCAGACTGCTTGCCATGCAGAACAGTCTCCAAAAAGGCTGTTCGCTGTGATATGATCTGCTTGAAGAGCTAGCTGAGGTAGCATTTTCTGCCTACCTTGGTTGATACTTGAACGTAAAGATTTACCCTTTGGGATGATGTTTGGGAGTTGGTTGGCATCTGTGCTTATTCGGCTTGACTTTCTAGTCCCTGGGTTTCGATTTACTCATTGACATCTTGCAAAGGGGCTGCAAAATCCTTCCAGGCAGAGAAAGGGGAGACATTTTTATCCCCTTTCCCCATGGAGTAGTGCAGGTTGGTTAAAAGCCTAACTAGAGAAATAGCTATTTGGGTGAAATATGGGTAAGCTATCCGTAGAGCAAAACCCTTCAAAAAGCTCAATGTGTCCCGTGGTGTCTGCTCTGCCCCTTGGTCCCCCCTCCCCATTTGTCTCCAGCAAATGTAGCCCAGGGGAGGACCAACAAAAATAATTTGCAGCTTGGTCCAAAGCAGGACTGTCAGACAACAGGGGATGCAGCTCCATTTATTCATGAGTTACTTCTTTTTTCCTTCCTTTGTACCTTTTCTTTGTGAGTACCTGGGGGGTGCCTGCAGGTCCCAGCAGCGGGGTCACTGAGGCGGAGTGCCTGGGGGTGAGGGATGCAAAAGAGGAATGGGGTGCTGGGGCCAATGAGCCCTCATTGCAACTAATCCCCAAGTATAACAAACAGGAAAATAGAGCGTGGCTGCTATTTCCAGAGGTGAAGGTAACAGCTACAAAGGAAAAACATGCAAATCGTGGTGAGTAAAAAAAATAAAAAGAATAAATCCAGGCAGCTGCTGTCTCACTGGCATCAGCTTCACTGACCATGTCTGTTCCTGAGGGGCAGATCTGCTGGAAGCTTCATGCAAGCGCCGCGCAGGGTGGTGTGCCCGGGCCAGGCAGTGGGGAACATGTTAAAGGCAGCATGTCTTTGCACTGTGTAATACCCATACCAGTTCTGGAAGTCATCTTTCCTATCCGGACTGCTTGCTAAGTACGTCTTTCATGATACCATCATGAAGGGAGTTAATGTTAATTTTAAAAACATTAATAATGCAATTTACAGGATTACTTCTAGGTCCTGTCTTGTCAGCATCAACAAGGCAGTGGGGAACGTGTTAAAGGCAGCAGCTTTCAGCAGATGCTGAGAAAAGCCGTCCTGCCCTCAGCAACCACCAGAGGAGGGGGCTAGGGTGATGCCATTTGTGTACCCCATCTTCTGCATTTCGCTGCCCAAGTTTCCTCAAGAACCTGCTGAGGGAAGTGTGAAGGCAGCTGGAAAGGACGCAGGATGCTGCCCTCACACAGCCATAGCTGCCTCCCCGCTTACGGGCGCTGCTGCTTCTTCCTTTTCTCCCATGGCTTCCTCTGCTCTTGCATCTCTCCCCTAGCTCAGCCAAGTGTTCACCACCAGGGAAAAGCCTGAAAGGGAACCAGGTGACTGTGAAGAGCATGAGGGTAAGAGCTGTGCCACCCAGTCATGAGTTTTCCTCAATGCCTATTTTATGAACTCAGTGCTGGGGTAGCAGTTAAAAAGCAAATCAGATATTAGGAATTATTAGGAAAGAGATAGAGAATGAAAGAGAAGAAAACACCTATCATTATGTTGATATAGTTTTCAGGCCCAAAAGTACTTTTGGGGAGCCAAAAGACCCAAAGTACTTGAAGATGAGATTAGGTTACTAAAGAGTCTTGGAAAATAACCTGAAAGTAACTGGACATTGGAAGAGAGGAGCACGGTATGCTCTTGCCCCAACCTTATTCCTCCCCATGCCTCTGCCTGTGGCACAGTCAGAAACCAAACGGTGGGGCAGAGGGACCCCAGGCCTGAACCAGTCCAGCGGCTCCTGTGTCCTTCCTGCAGTGCATCAGTCACACGCAATGAACAGTCAATAACCCAACCAGGACAGGCACTTGCCTGAGGTACACAGGGACACATATTTCTGTCAGTGTAAAATGGGGATAAACCACCACATTTTTCTAATTCACACAAGTAGAAAGTGGCGGAGCAGGTTGTGCGGGATTCCGCTCTCACCCCTGGAAATCTGCTGACACTCATGAATTACTCTGCTAGGAGGCCAGAAATGAGGCTGGAGGTGGCAGGCATTGGCGGATTAGACCCAGAGGGTTTCTGAATCACTTGTTCTGCTTCATTCCTGCTCTTTCCTGTTTGGCAAATTCATTCCAGTTTTGAAAGGTCAAGAAGTCTTGCAATGTTGTGTTTGACTAATTAACTACATAACTTTGTGTTCAGGCTCCCCAGTTGGTTGGACACAGTCAGGAGTGTCAGGCTGATTTTTGTTAACTGGAACATGTTAAGGGGGCTTCTAACTTCGCTACTTTCAGTGTTGTAAGTAGCTGGGGAGCGTCAGCCTGGTCTGGCTGCTCTCAAGTAGAAATGCCCTTGTTTCCAGGCTGCACTGGTGTCAGTTGGTTTGCTAGAAACAAGTATTTAATGTCAGAGATAGTTCCCAAAAACTTTTCTGCTTCCTGCCGCTTCTTCCACAGGCCAAGTTTTCCTTATTTAGCTCAAAGGATAGTCCCTCCTCTTTTGCCTGCCTGGACAAAGTCAGGCCTGGGAATCTCCAGGGATGGAGATTCCATGGGGAAGCTTCTCGCCCTCACGCCCTTCCTGACCACTGCTGCCACAACAAGCCAGTATCCCTCTCGCATCACCTCTCTGTTGCTGCTTTGTCCTCCGTGCCCATTGCTGGGAAGAATCGGTTATAAAAATACTCATGTCACAAGAATACTTTCTGGACAGGTTGGTTTGTTTTGGTTTTGTCTGAAAAAAGTGGCATCCTGATGGAGGCTTTTATCCCCCCTCTCTCTCATGTTATTTGGTATTTTTGTGAAGTCCCAGTTTCTAGAATTATGTACAAGGATCTCAGCTCTCATTTTAAAAAAACACAGTGAGCTGTTACCCTCATAACTATAAAAGTGAAGCTTGTATCTCCAAAACCAAGTGGCAAATGACATCCTTCTGATTCTTGAAATCTTCTAGTTTTAACACAAGATGATGATGTTAGCAGTTATAGCAAGGGTTCTGGTTATAATTTTGAATATTTAGAATTGTTGATGCTTGCTCCATAAGCACAGGGAATGGAGGACACCAAAAAATCATTTCAGACAGCCTGGGGCTGAAAGCGGTACAGACTCTCCTGCAGCTTATCAGCTGCTAGAACAGTATCCTCCTGCATGAATGTGCACTCCTGAGTGAACAGCGTACACTGAACCTGAATATTTCAGTTTGTAACTTGAACAACAATCAGAATGCATATTTTGTAACCATTTTCCATCATAGGAGAAAATAAACCTCCCAGAATATTAGCAAGAAACACCCTTTTACTGAAAGGCTGACACAGGAAACAGAGGACTAAGCAGAACATCTTGGGTTACTGAATTCAGTCTGACAGGTGCCATTTGTCACTTTCATAAATTGATACAATTATTTTTTAAATTTCTCTCAGGTGACTTTCTCTGATAGACACCCCAGAATGTCTTTCCTCTGACAGTCTGACCCCTTGCTTATATGCAGCCTCTATTTAACTGTGACTACTTCATAGTTATTTGATCTTGCACCACCTTTGTCCTTTAACCTACATAAATCTCCTTCTGTAGAGTGTGTATTTGGAGATAGCATGCACATACATGGTTTCTCATCCTTTGTTTTGCTGTCTTTGTCTCTTCCTATCTAATAGACCCCTCTTCCCTCCCCTCAGTCACCTCCACTCTTGCCTTTTTTTTCAGCGTGGTTGACTGGGATTGCACGTGATGTCTCCAAAGGAGAGGTCTGGGTTTTTTTCTGTGTTGACATCAGTATTCTTCTAATTCAACACGTTGAAGTTCCGGGGGTTTTAGGAAGAAAAAAAAAAATGTAATCCCAGTTCACAACACTCAAATACATGATAGCTCAGCACTTAAATCTGAAGTAGTCAAGCAAAGTAAAAGAGAAGAAGCTATCATTTTAGATTCCAGATCACCCACATATAAAAGGATGCCAGGAATATTTAAAGCTTAAGTCCCACCCAATAGTCAATGAAGTTTATGGATAATTAAGCACAGTCTATGTAAACCAGGATAGCACCTGATTTTACACCATACCTTCCTCATCTAAACAGTCTTAAAGTTCTTTAAATAGTATCACTTCCCAGATGGCTGCATTTAGTAGATTACACCTATAATTAGCCATAAGAGGCTAGGGAATGCTTCCCACAGGGCCTATCTCCTCAGAGAGACTTTACCCGAGTATTTGGAAATGTGTCTAATATACCTTTGTAGGACTGGCTGTGAGAAAAAAAATTTAATTCTCTCTTCTTTCTGCAGAGACTCAAGCCCAGTTCTCTCACCTCCTGCAGGAAGGGTGCCCAACCTGCTAGCTTATGGACTATATGATCCACGACCGCTTCTCCCACTTTATAAAAAGACCAGAAGATGTATTAGATGGCGGAAAAGGAGTAAGCATGTGAATAATTCTGTAATCCAGTGATGCAGATATCCACTGTGTGGCGAAAGAGGAAACAGGCAGACTGGATACTGGGTCTTGTATTTTATCCTATGTACTGGTTAATACGAAATAGCAAAACATGGAACAGCGATGAGCTCTAAGTCTCCTCTCCCAAGCATCTAGAAGTGATGTGCTGAGAGTTGCACAATCTTATGTTCTTCTGTGGATCTGCTCCTAACTCCCCAGAGGGTTCATAATATGCTGTTTCTCCTGTGCTGTGTTTCCCTGTCAAATATAAGAGGAAAGGACTGTTTACTCTCAGAATCATTTTGGATAGACCAGCAACACGGTACTCCTACGCACTCATCAGCAAGGCAGAAGATGTGCCTGCCTTTACAGGCAATTCATACAGTCTCATTAATGTACTTTGGCTTTCAACGGATGCCAGATCAGCCAAAAAAACCCCCAAACCCCACAGATTAATTGCATACAGGCAGTAATGCTCAGCTATAGTGCATCAGCCTAGACTCATTGACTTCCGTGAAAGTACACTGGTTCACATTGGTGCAGACACGACCTTTGAGACTGAAGCAATCCTAGATTCTTCTTCTCCTCTTATTGCAAACTTACTGGAATCTCTAAGACATCACTCTGACAACAGTGCCTCTCCACAGACAGTAATAGCCCATCAGCCGGCAATACAGCTTCCCGTCAATTAGCTTTTAAGAGGAACAGAGAGGAAGCGCCACGTGTGACTTTGTGCATTTAGTGATGTTCAACCCACTTAGTTCAAACTTGCTGGATTTCCGAGGCTGCATATCACAAACACCCCAAATCTGTGTGCAGGTCTAGGATCTTCTAGGCAATCGGTAAAAACTCACGTTGGGGAGCATCTGAGTAAGCATAAGAGAAAATTACAGTGTGTAATTCCCAGAAGGCTTTAATATGTTTGTACGTGGGATGAAGAAATCATTTGTATTTTATTTGCTTATAAAGCAACCCTAGATGTCTGCTTGACCAGGAAATTTGGGTAAAGTATTGAGTATGGATGAGTACAATTATTTGTAAAGCATTCACCACTGTTTTGTGGGAAACCAGGGATAAGCAGAAGCCCTACAATAAATACTTTCCTTTAGCACTGGGCATTAAACAGTCCTTTGATAGTTGAAGTTCTCCATTTGGAGAAAACAAACAAATGCATTCACCTTGTTCCAGTGGTCACAAATCAGCAAAGGTCCGATGCTGCCTGGCATTTGTGAGGCCCCAGTAATTGGTTCCTACAAAGCAAGAATGACTGAAGTTATATATTCAAAGAACTTTGTAAGAGTAAAAGGTTTGAAATAGATTACCAAGGGAGGTCTGTACCACCTCTTTCCTTGGACAACTTTAGGAAGAGATTAGACAAAAGTTTGAGAAATGAGTTGGGTAGAGATGATCCTGCCATGGAGCAGACAGATGAACTAAAGGAGCTCTTTAAGTCACATGCCACATTTATTTTTTTCTCTCAACTTTTCTCTTTGGTGCCCACATTCTCTCTCCTTGGAAACAACAGAATCCAAAAAAATGTTGTTTGCCTCATTTCTAAATACAGTGCAATTTTAGTAGCCACACACAAACAAAGTGGCATTTCATGTTACCAAATTGTCGAATTCCTGCCTTTGTTTTTAAACTCAATAGTTCATCTAAATTAGATTAAAATTAAGTCACTTGATTGGTCTGGCCTCAGTTTATAAAGGGTTGCCAAAAGCAGCAACTGCATGCAAAAAGAGGATCCCATAGAATCATAAAATCATTTAAGTTGGAAAAGTCCTTTGAGGTCATCATGACACAGTACCCACACATTACCCCCTCCCCATCCTTTTGGAGATGCATTGACCCTTATGGATCTTCACACTGACTTTGCAGCTTTTAACATGATTTCGGGCTTCCATTTTCAGGAAGCCTCTGCCAACGCACTTCTAAGGGGAGCCTTGGAAGGCAGCTATTTTTTTTTTTCCTTCATTTTATATGCTTCCTGATACTAAATAGGTATTAACAAAAACTTCTTAGGGAAAAGCAGAAAGTCAGAGGCAGAACTCCCTTTGGTAATTCTCCATGCCTGTTTTTCGTTACACAGAATCAGATGCTGAAGGAGCAGGTTTCCAGGTTCAAGTTGACAGGTCAACTATATCTGCTATGTGCAGCTTCTCTCTTTATCAACTCATGGCTCAGAGACTGGAGGGGGGAAGATGACATGATAAGCAGGGTAAAAGAAAGATCAGCCATGACATAGGTGATACTCTCAGCCTCTGAATAGATATGGGAGAATCACAGAGGAAAATTAGTATGCTGAGCAAGTTCAGGGAAGTTACTGAGGCAAGGTGTCAAATAAGTTCAGAACCTGAGAATTGATCTGATGGAAAGAGTTCAACCAGACAGAAAGAGTGCATCAAACCTGAGCAGCAAGTCAAACAGTGCTTCTGAATTCTTAAAGGAAGTTCCTAAAATCCCATAGCATTTGGAGCATCAGAATGCTCTCCTCAAGAAAAATGTGCCTCGTGGCAACTCAGAAGAAAAAGTATACAAACTCCACAAAAACTAACAGTGGTATTCTAACTCTATATTTAGATCCGAATGCTCAGTCCTCCAAAGCAGAAGCTATTTTAACCCAGTGATTTGTACTAGACCTTTACCTGCAAAAAGATTCAAGATATGAACCCAAAATGAAGACTAAGGCACAATTTGTGACTATAAGCCTAATTTTGCACTACGGTGATTTCTAACAAGTGCTTATATTACCATCTACTTGTCATAAATTTCAAAATGGATTCTGTAGACCAGGTACTCCTTTCTCTATGAGGCCCCTCCATACTACTTACTGTGTAAGGCTACGTAAGGTACCCGAGCAGTCTATAAAATAACAGGCTCTCTCCATGAGCATCTAGCAGCTGAACACGTGGCTCATGTCGCTCACATGTGTCTCTGGGAAAAGTCTCAGCAGCAGGGCTTCCTGCCGGAGGAGTAAGATTCATCAGCAGAACCGTCCGCAGGAAACTCCCACTCTCCAGTACTGACTGTTTCATTGGGGATAAATGTTGCAATGGTCCTTGGTACAGGAACATACACTTCAGCCCAGCTTATGTTGTTCCAGGCCTCAAATCAGGTTTTCCACTTATGTTTCACTAATGTTTCAGTCTGTTACACACAATGAGCTGAAAACACCCTGACTCGATAACCTTAATTGCCAGTTGATACCATGAACAATCCCACCGCCTTCAGTGATGAAGTAGCAGAAGACCCTTCATTCTGGGCAGTCCCTAGTCTGGTCCCTCTGAATCTCCAACTGGGAGTGCCACTGTTTCCCCATTAATAGAGAGTGCACCTAGGGAGCCTAGATGATTAATTGAGTTGAGTAGCTGAGATGCCTAATTTATGACATCAGAAAGAAGCTTCCCCTCTTTTTCCTTTGGAGTTTGTGCAGGTAGGACTTCTTTTCTCCTACCAGAAGGTTATTAACATAAAATTGAAAATAAGTAGAAACCATAAATGATTACTTTTGCATTACACAAAGGAAAACTTTTCCTCACTGGGAGGGAAGCACAGCAAGAGAACAGGTTACCAGAAAGGCTGTGTAGGCTCCAGCCTTGGAGGCTTTTCAAGACCCAAGCTAAACAAAGTCATGGCTGATCTGACAGTGCTGGTTGCTCCACTGCTTGGAGTGGGAGGTTGGAGTAGGTGACATCCAGTGGTCCCTTCCATCCAACATCTATGTGATTCTGTGATTTTTATCCAAAAGGATAACTTACTTCTTCCAGATCTGCAGCAAACGTACAATATAACGCAGTTTGATTTTTGCTTCCCTCAGATATACATACGTTTTCAGCAGTCTCTCAATTGTAAAAGTCAATTTCACAGTCAGTAAATGGTTCATTTATTGATTCTCATCTACTAAATCCAAGCAGCTCCACAAACAACAATATACTGGTGATGTACTGAGGGCTAAAAGAAATTACTCACATTTACAAGGAGAAAAAGCACAAAGCTACAAATTGACAGCCTCTCTTTGATACTGGAGCTATAATTCCAAATGTCAAAAACCTTTGACATGCCTCGTAGATTACATTTTTAGGAGAGCCATGCTTCTGTTTAAAAGCTGAAATAAAAGGACTTTCACCCATTTTGAATTGTAATTCCAGCAAGCTCTTTAGGCTGCAATATTTAATCTATTTCTCTGAGGTCTGAGTTACTCATGCTGCCAAAGAGCTTTGTCTTAGCAGAAGATGATCTCTGTTGGAATTCTGCACCTACATCCAAAACCTAAATAGAAAGGAGGAAGATTTAAAAGTATAATTAATTAAAAGCCCATATGAGGACCTTGACTTGTAAAAGAATGCTTGCAACCCAAAACACAGGCTTAAGCTCCACTCATTGCAAAATGAAGCCCTGAATGCTTTCAGCCCCTGGGATTAAGGTCCTGGTGGTTCTCCAATAGCAATGCAAAGGACGAGAAACAGATGACTCCTCCTGGCTGGGTTTTCATCTCTGCAGAGGGAGTCTGCACAGCAGTCAGCTGGGTTATAGCCTGCACCATTATGTGCCAAACTGTGTCTCGTTACAGCCCCTGTTCCAGTCAAAAGCTACCATGAACAGCTAGCATCATAGTGAAGTCCCACTTGTTTTTACCATTCCTTTCCATTGTAGGAGAGCTTCTGGAGAAATAGCCCATGCACCCTGCATCATCTAAATCCCTGGCTTGACAAAGGCACCAGAGCTGTTCCCAGGGTCCATAGTTTAAAACAGCCTCAAGGCTCAATGCAGGTTCAGTTTAAGGGATCTACAGGTATCAGAGGGAATTGGACATATTTACACACAAAGCCAGAATAATTTGTGCTGAAAATCAAAATGAATTACCACTCATTCTGGTGAGACCCCACCTGGAGTACTAGGTCCAGCATTGGAGGCCTCAGAACAAGAGACACATGGACCTGTTGGATTGAGTCCACCAGAAGGCCACAAAAATGATCAGAGGTCTGGAGCACCTCTCCTATGAAGACAGGCTGAGAGAGTTGGGGTTGTTCAGCCTGGAGAAGAGAAGGCTACAGGGAGACATTATTGTAGCCATTTAGTATTTAAAGGGGGCTTGTAAGAAAGATGGGGGTCAGATTTTTTTGTAGGGCCTGTAGCGATAAGACAAGGGGTAGTGGTTTTAAACTAAAAGAAGGAAGATTCAGACTTAGGAAGAAATTTTTTATGACACCGGTGGTAAAACACTGTAACAGGTTGTACAGAGAAGTGGTAGATGACCCAACCCTGGAAACATTCAAGGTCAAGTTGGACTGGGCTCTGAGCAACCTGATCTAGTTGAAGATGTCCCTGCTCATTGCAGGGGGGTTGGACTAGATGACCTTAAAGGTCCCTTCCAACCCAAACTATTCTGTGATTCTATGATTCTTTGATTTTTTATGTCTATTAAAAGCCTCATCATGCATGTTCCGGTCCTTTAATAGACAGCTGTGAATGTGTGTCTTCTGCTTCTGATCATTAAAAGAAGATGTGAAAAGTTTGATTGTTTAAGGGTTTGGTAATCAGAAAAACAGGTTACTACTTTGTCTGCAATTTTCTAACTGCTGCAGTAAACTCCTTGGTGTTCCTTCTTCATGTGATGTGGTTTTACTCCCTAATTTTCTTATCCTCCCTTGCAGAGCAGAGATCTCACAATGAAAAGGCATGGAGATTTTCTGTAGAGTATTTTGGATTTCTTTCTATTGGTCAGTTTAAGAAAAACACGTATAGTCACTTAAAAAGTTATCTCTAGAAGAGAATGTTTAAGAAAAAAACTTAAGTAAGTAAGTCTTTAATGCTGAATAATTAAAACTACCATACCTCCAGAGGGCTGGCATGGAGGAATCCATGTTTAGCAGAAGTTTTGTAATTTCTGACAGTTAAGCATATTGAATTTTTTTTTTAAAGTAGCCACAGACATATTTAGTCACTCTGGTCTCCAACTCTGCTTGTTGGCCTTAGGGAATCTAGCAAACAGAATGGAAATGCCTTTTCTCACAGCCAGCCTATTGAAATTAGTAGTCTGTTAGGAACTAGATATTGCACCTAGATTTCCTGCCCACTGCTCTGGCAACTTTTTCTCCACATTTCTCCAGAGTTGTCCTACAATGCTAGGAAGTCTTTAGCCTCCTGCTTAAGCGGACTTCACCAACCTCTAACTCTCTCCTGTGGGAAAGCCAAGCGCATCCATCCACCAGTGTATGAAGGACTGAGGCTACTGTTGCCAAAGTCAGCATTCTTCCAGTGGTTGCAATGGATCTGGAACAGACTCTGTGAGTGACTTTTAATAGGGAAAAAACCCCAGCAAGGATGTTTTTCCAGAGATACAATCCCAGCTGAGACTGTCCGTATGCAGTGACTGTTACTGTGGTACTGCTAAATGACTAAGGAACTGATGGTAATAGATTGTCACTTTTCATCTTCAGGTCCCCACTATATGTCCACCATACTGTGGTGGCAGTGATTGATAGTCCTCACCACCCTGAAGTTAAGGAATGGCTTCTGTGAAATGGACAGGGTGACTATGATTAGCAATCTCAGCAATTTTCTGGAGGCGGGAGCACTTCGGTGGAATATTAACAGTTCACGAAGAACGAATACACAAGCAAGAATGCAAGTGAACTAGTAATGACACTTATTTCAGATGATAAGCAAGAGGTGGAGTTCTGTGTGTCCTGTCTTCCTAAATACTGTTTGTTTCTTGGTTCAAGGCTCACACAAGGACTGACAAAATGAAGAGGAGTTTCCAAATAAGGATGGGATAGGAGTTTTGCAACCCTCGCAAGCATAGTGGGGCAGTTCAAGAACAGTGCAAGATTAGAAATACACAGAGGGCTTGCTTATCTCCCTAAAACGGATGAGAAATGTGAAGCTCGTTCAGAGCAACAGCCATCAAGACATTCCCTGCTGGACTCCGGTACCTGTTTCCAGGGAAGTCTATCATAGCGCCATAATCTCAAAGTACAGGAAGCCACTCGAAAAGGTAATTTCATTTGATTGAATGCAAGAGATGCAGAAGGCCTGAGGGATGTGTGTGGGAGAAGGCAGGGCTGTGAATGGGAGGAAAAGGGTCAAGGATGACTGGTAGAAAAACAGTGTCCTGAATGGCTGCATAATTTACCAGTACTGGGGCAAGAGGGGTCTGTTGCTCAGGCCTGGGAGAGACTCTTTGTCACCCTAGGGGAAGGTTATGGAGCTTCCACATATTTTGTGCCACAGAAAAAGCCAGGTAAACAGGTAATCACCTGCCTCAAGCGCTTTGTGATATCTACTGGGATAGGGAAGATGTTTTGTCATCAAAATTTACTGCAGGAAAAAAATCAACAAAAAAAAAATCACCTGTTCTGATTAATTCTAATAGATCTTATTTGTCTCTGACAGCCGCTTTCTCTAATGCCATACTGCTCACCAGCCTGTACAGAGCTGCCCTTTTTTATGTTTCATGCTCAAGAGCCCCTGCTTGCCCTTCTCCAGCTTGGTAGCACCTGCTTGTATAAGGGGTTATGGTATATTCAGTCACAGAAAGCAGAAGTGAATGGGAGAAGGCTTACAGTGGAAGAGGCTCATGCTACTTTTTATCTGCCATAGATATTTACATCGATGGCAAGTGGGTGGTAAACAGGTGGTAAATATTCCTCTTATGCCAGTCCCCAGCCATGGGTGCGACCAATGGACAAATGAAAGGTGAAAGGCACTGGAGAGTGAGAACCTCCACACCCCAGGACATCAGCACCGATATGCCTTTATGCATCCCTACTCTCTGGGATCAAGCCCCACTCTCCTTCCCTTTCTTATGTCCAAGGAGATAAATTAGTCACAAGTATCTGTGATAGCCTTTCAAAAGCAGGGGCTTCCCAGCTGAGCATTACAGACCCTTTTTTTGTGCTAGCTTGATAGTGGACATTAATAACATGAACAGCCACCTGTGAACTAAAACAGAAAGGTGACAGTACATGGTTTGGATTTCTGACAGAGTCCCATCCTCCCAGCCCACATCATGGGTGTGTGCAAGGAATTTCTGATGCATACTCATGTGAACAACTAGTATGCAGTCGAGCAGTTTCCAGTAAATGGCTCTTAAGGCTTCAGAGCCGCTGCATACAAAAGTCTATTGTTCATATGCAGGATCCGCCTCCCTACCCTTTCATTATAAAAGCACAGATCACAACAGTGGCATGTTTATCTTAGCAGGGTGTTAAGTCCTACCAACTGAGTCACAGCCGCTGGTTTAGGATTAGAAAAGGGTTCACCCCAGCTATTCTGAAACATCCAAAACGCAGGGCAAGGCACATGTACAATGTCAGTGCTCAGGCAACAGTTCTAAGAAGCTAAAATGTGAATAGGCTGAGTTTGAACCAGATGAAAGCATCTTTATTTAAGAGAATGGATGGAAGACAACCCCAGTGGAGAATCAAGGGGCTGTTCACGGGCAGCTGTCAGCCTGGAGAGGCTGATCTCCTTCGCTGTCCTCTGCAGAGAAGTCGGCTGCTACACAGGGCAGGGCCTTACCTTCAGAATGCTTGAATCTCTCCCTAGGCTAGAATTAGTACCGGTGAACACCCTCCTAGATGTGTTCATGCATTGAAAGCTCCAGCCCAGAGAGATGAATATCTCAGGAGGTGAGTAACATCAATAAGAAGTCCAACACTTAAAGGAACTGTTTCTCTGGTTCATAAAAATTTATCAGTGTGTCTGGCCTGGCATCACATCATCCTATCCTAATCTGAGTCCTGCCTTTTCTAAAGGGACAGTACTGGCTATTTGGACAGCTGGACTCAGCAGAGCAGACAAATGCCCTGCAGGGAAAGCCTCCCTCACGGTCCTACTGACAGAAAAATCACAGCTGCATTCAAGCCCATGGCCTGCACCCTCTCAGCTCTTTTTCTGTTTGGCCCCCGCTTCTACCATGAGCTGGCTCCCAGCCCAGAAAACAAGGCGTCTCTCCTCTTCTTCCTTGAGGGATAGGTAGTGGAGCTGGAAAAGGGCCTCATGAGACATTAAGAGCAGTGTTGAGGGAGGAGGGAGCAGGACCTTGCAGCCAGCGAGGCTAAAAGTAGTGTAATAACCTGTGAGACAGGACCACAACCAGCAGTTCTGAGGTGACTCCCTTAAGAAGCAAAAAGCCTGTTGGCACTCAGGGGATGGGGTAAGGAGGGAGAAGCAGACAGATGAAGGCAGGGTAATGGGTAGGGAACAGCAAAGCAGTAAGGAAGGACAGCATACATCAAGGACATAAAGGGAGATTGAGATAGACAGTTTGGTGCCTCCAGAGAAAGACAGAGGACATCAGCAGGTAGGATTCAGACAGAACTGGCATACTGATGTCTATGCAGCCATGCATGTAGAGGGGTCTTGGGAGAACAGATGAAAGGACAATATCTGTGGATGCATTGTATTGTGGAAAGGAGAAGCATTTGAAAGGAGAGAAGGGAAATACAGGAAATTTGGAAATGAGAGCTGAAATGCTGGAGGGGGAGATGTTTAGACATTTAGAGGCTCACAGGAGCAACTCACACTGCTGGAGCCATTGGCACAATAAAAATTATTTTCCTCCAACTTTGTGGGCAAGGTGAGTTCACCGACTGGCAACTCCCTTCCAATCCCCTTTCCAGGAGAAAACAGCTTTTACTGCTTGATGTGTTCAGCTCAGTGTTATGACTCTCACATCCGATTTGTGACCCTCTCTCAACATGTAACAGCCTGTATTTTCTAAGGCCCCATCAGGAATGGCTGGGCTTTGCAAGGCATGTGTGTCACATTTAGCCATTCCTGCTGCAACTCCAAAACCAGCAGGGCACCAATGCAGGTGAAGGAGAAAGAGAAGAACAGAGCATCATGGCCAGGCTTTCACAGCAAGAAAGGAAATGCTGTGTAGGCAGCCTAGGCCAAGCAGCCTTGAATTTTAATAAGCCCCTTTTCTTCTGAAGCAGCTACTAAAAATGGAGAACTCAGACATTGGTCTGGGAGCTGGGAACACCGCAGGTACATCAGGACAGGGTAAGTTCCTGGGAGAACAGGACTAGGGGGAAAAAAGAGTGGCTACAGTGGAGTTAGACATGCCTGGGCATCTCCTAGGAGTCAGCCATGCTTTCCTATGCCGCATGCAAACTGTGAAAGATTTTTCAAATTTAGATCACTTTCTGTTGCCCATTGCACTAGCCTTATATTTTACAGATACCCTACTTTATTTTCTCATTCACACTGCTACAGCCCACGGAGAGTGTCTTCTGTGTGACAGTCCCAGAAGGTGAGCATTTGGGGTGGTGGTAGCCTCATCAAAGGAGCATCCTGACTACGCCACAGTAGTCTCTGAAAAGACAATTCAAGGCTCTCGTGTCTAACAGGATGAATTAAATAGCAGCAGTATGGGTTCAAGCAGCTGAGTGTGAGCCAGGATTTTGTGAGTGTGAGCTCTGTAGTTTACCAAGAAGAGCCATGCAATCTGCTGTTAAGAGCTCCGGCACAAGACAGTATACTAAGGGTTTTCTCATACTGCCAGAGCTCAGGAGAATAGGCTCTGTCCTGATGTTCCCCTCTAGTACATCTGCAATTCCTTCACCATGGAAAAAGGGCAGGAATCAGCTTCATTTCTCTAAGTGGGAATACACAGACTGTCTCCGCTCTCCCCGCCCCTGAGTTTGGAGGCACCCATGGGCAAGCACTTGTCCTCTGCGACTCCTGCTCAGTGTCAGCTCCTCAGAGACCAGTCCCAGTCAGGGCCAGCTCTGACAACGGCTCTTGCAACACTTGCCCCTTGCCCATATTATGTGGGTGGCAAAACCATTGGCCAGCTGGCATATAAAAATACTCATCCTTTCTACCGATAGACACAACGGATACTGTGTATCACCAAGGAATTAATCAATTAAAAGCCTCCTAAGACAGGAAATCCTATGGTGAGTATTCTGGGTGTTGTGGTTTTGGTGTTTTTTTTTTTTTGGTGGTGGTGGTGTTAAAATAACTGCCTAAACAATATATTTAACCTGCAAAGAGTAAATAGGGAAATTATAACTATGAAGCGCAAAACTCCCCAAAGATTAGCCTCTGGTGCTATAATCTTTTAAGCAAAGGCTGCCCTCATTTACACTGAGAAAGTAAACACAGGAAAATAAACGTGACCGGCTGTGGGATGGAGTCATGAATTTACCCAGCCTCTTCTACCTCCCATTTTTGTGATTGCACTCTGCAGGGCATTTCAGTTTGGTGGCTGCAGCCTCCTATGCGAAAACTAAGCCCAAAATGCAGTGCAGGGCTCCTGAGGCTCACTTAATCTTAGTTAGACTGGCAGGAAGAATGAAAGAGGTGTCAAGGGTGATGCACAGCAGGCCTGCCGGAGCCGCCCGCTGCCTGGTACCAAAGGAAGAGATCCTCGGCCTTATCAGATCTCCTTGGTAAAGACTCCACACATTCCTAAGGAGGGGCTCAGGACCAGGCAGCTGGATAACCCAAAGCTCTGAGCAAGGGATGTGGAACAGGCCGAAATGCCTTTGATCAGTCAAAAGGAGAGAAAAAAAAAATCTCCACAACCCCTTCCTCCCCCCCATCCCCTGTATGCTCTCCAATGTTTGCTGCTAAGCGGACGTGACTGAGCTAGGAGTTAAGAATTCCTCCAGAGCAGAAGTGCTGATCGGACAACCTATCCAACACTGCATTTTAAAAATAGTGTCCAGTTAATGCTAATTTTTTTAAAGCTGTGTTGTTCTTACTGCTAATGTCAAGGAAGAGCACTAATATAAAGGCTTCTAGAACTGAGTGCACTTTGCACTATCCTTGGTTCTTGCTTCTGCCCAAACAGGTGAGTGTTACACTTTTGTTTAGGACAAGCATTAACCTCACATTTTCTCATTCATTTTTTCAGTGTTTTTCAACCTATGACCTCAAACCCCTTGAATTTTGCAGACTATTTCTAAGGGGTCCATACCAGAAACAAGCCTGTTATCACCAAGTGTAAATTTCTTATGCAGGGATCTGCACTGGAAAACTGCAACGATCCATAAATCTGGAAAGATTGGAAATCACTGGGCCAAAGTACCACCAAGTTGGTTTATAAGCCTTGTAGAGGATTACAAACACTCTAAAACAAGAGTAGCATTGTGATCTAATTGAAAGTGTTTGCATGCTGAGCATAGTAGTCTGGAAAATAAAAAGCCAGTATTTCACTATCTAGACTTGCAATATAGAAGTACCATTAACAATGGAGAATTAAAAGATTACGTTTTCTGCATTATTTCATTCAAGACGATTATAAGACAAAAGAAGAAAATGAAAAGGCACATACTGGAATTTTCTCCAAAGTAGAAACTAGCTGTGACCTCTTTAATGTATTAAATGAATTAATGCATTAAAGCTTCCTCCCCTCACCCTCGAAAGTCCCTGTGGGAAGCAAAATTGTGCCATCT
The DNA here is from genome assembly GCA_002844005.1 of Limosa lapponica baueri. Lineage (NCBI taxonomy): Eukaryota > Metazoa > Chordata > Aves > Charadriiformes > Scolopacidae > Limosa > Limosa lapponica. The sequence goes on from KZ506105.1 coordinate 276,701, forward strand.
AGTGGGATTTAGACCAAGTCTTAGCTGTGCATTCCCACTAGATCCTACAGACCACCTCCACTTGAATATGTTAACTTCATGGCATGGACTTTTTTGGATTCTACTTTACTTCCAAGTTTAAAACCCTCCTCTGCTACAGCTGTGGGAAGGGTCTGTTCACCCTGCATGGCTTAGGGGCAGAGAGGACTTTGTGTGCTCAGAAGGGGAATATTCATGTCCTGGTTTAGGCTGGGATGGAGTTGGCTTTCTGGCTAGCAGGTGGTGTAGTGCTATGTTTTGGAGAGTAGTGTTGGTAGTGCACTGGTGTGTTTAGTTGTTGCTAAGCAGTCAAGGCCTTTCTGCTCCTCACATGGCCCTGACAGTGAGTAGGCTGGAGGTGCACAAGAAGTTGGGAAGGGAAACAGCCAGGACAGTTGAACCCAACTGACCAAAGGGATATTCCATGCCATATGATGTCATGCTCAGTATATAAAGCTGGGGGAAGAGGGAAGGGGGAGACCTGTTCGGAGTGATGACATTCATCTTCCCAAGTAACCACTATGTGTGATGGAGCCCTGCTCTCCTGGAGATGGCTGAACACCTGCCTGCTGATGGAAGTAGTGAATGAATTCCTTGCTTTGCTTTGCTTGTGTGTGCGGCTTTTGCTTTACCTATAAAACTGTCTTTATCTCAACCCACAAGTTTTCTCACTTTTACTCTTTGGATTCTCTCCCCTACCCCACTGGTGAGAGCGTGAGCAAGCGGTTGCATGGTCCTAGTTGCTGGCTGGGTTTAAACCACAATTCAAAATCTGAGTCAGGACTTGCAGGATGGCCAGTGTGTCACGAACAGAGACAATGCAACTTCACAAGGGCAGGCTCTGAAACCAGGGGAAAGCAGGGGCAAACACAGCAGGGCTGGCTGGCTTGGAGGAAGCTTTTCACTCCTTGAGCCAGGCAGCACTGGCAAGGCAAAATACATCCACAAAGGCTGTTTTTTTTCCAGAGGCTGGAGGAGGGGAGGGGAAGATGCTTTTTCATTTATCTGCTCAATCCATATTTGTTCTTGGCTTCTGAGTTGATGGGAAAGATGGGGGAAAATGGTTTTCATGAGTATGACACCAAAGCCACAGGATTCACCACGGGTGAAGACTCTCCCACTTGCCAAGCAGGCAGCACCCTTGTTTTGGCACGCTGCACAGCGATAGAGCTGGTGTGTGCAGACAACACTGAAACACAACCAATCTCACTTCCTAGTACGCTTTAGTAACCTTAGTTAAGCAATAGGACTAATATAGATTTCAGTGCCATCTTTTAATCTTTGCCCCTTATGGACTAGTGTATCTTTATGCCAGACAATCATTTCACTGCTTGCAATTTTTTTCTTCTGTGCTAGTGATAGGAGAGAGCCATATAATGTACAACTGTGATGCTAAAATCTGTCCAAGTGTTGCAAGTGACTTACATACTTAGCTAATAAAACCTGACTGATGTCCTTTGGGAGTGCTCGTTATTGCCTTAGTCACGACAGGTGAATGAGTAACAACTCTGTAAGGAGTTTTCACTATCAGAAAAAGTAAAGTTCACTGGCCAATCGTCAAATAATTAACAACTCTTCCCTCTACAAATGCAGTGAGAAGTGACCTTTTCAAACAAAACATAAGCTGTTTTTCTCCAACTCAAAGCATCCCCTGGAATAATTGGATCAGCTCTGCACACCAGCAGACCTTTTGTCTTGTATGAATCAACATGGAAAGGAATCTTAAGAATGTTTTGGTCATTTCTTTTGGATTTTTACTTCTCTTCACTGCTTATGGAGGACTCCAAAGCCTACAGGTAAGTGGAGCATCTCCCACTGGCTGGCAAGACAGCTGGCCTGGGAGGGCATGAGGCCAGCTGGTTGTGTGAAACCTGGCAGTCTTTCCCCAGTTTCTGTGAGGAAGGCATGCACAATATTTGTTTATGAGGTGAGTTACGACATCAATTTCATGCAGGTTAGTATTCCTCACTCAGATCCATAGCATTTACTAAATATTTTATTCTAGTACTTCTCAAATAGTTTGAATACTTGTGTCAGACTACTTCCTTAGGCCCACAAAAGCCGTTTGAATGAAAACTAGATTTCTCTGAGATTTTTCTCAAAAGAAGATAATGTAAAATGGAAAACAAAGTTCATTTCTGAAACAGGATTGTTCTGAATGTTTCTAAATTGCTATGATTTTATTATTATAATTATTACACAGCAATGTAAAATAATAAAAATGTAGGTGCAATCCATTAAACAATATAAAATAATACAATAATTCCTGGTATCATGATGTAACATAATAATAATAAAAATATTATTTTAAATCACAGGCAGCTACGGCTTGTATTGGTGTTACCATCTTAAAACACAGTAGCAGAGATGGTTTCTAGAATTACTTGCACACTCAGGGTACCATTGGAGATGGTTTGTTTAGTATGGCCATACTAAAAGACTGAGGGTTACTGTCTATGAATACTTCAGAATAAATAAACACAAGCAAGAATTTTTCAGTCTAGAAGACTCTTCTAGTCTAATGAAAAATAAATGGATATAAGCCATCCATGAGGAAGTTTAGGCAGAATATTAAAAGATGACCCTGATCAACTGGGTTCTAGAAGGATTTTCTAACTGGTGTGGAAATCTGTATGCTTTACAGGTGGAGGCTGATATATAGAACATGATAAACTTGTTTGCAATAACAAGGGGTTGACCTCATTTCAGGAGCTCCCTGCTAGCTCTGGACATCTCTCTCTTCTCCTCGAGCGTTTTCTGTTCACTGACACTGCCAAATTCCAAGTTCAGGGAAGTTCTGCAAAAACAGTCCCAAAAATGGATGGAGATCTTACAAGATGGGCAGACTAAAGAGGAAGGGAATGCTAACCCAAGAAGCCATGAGTCATCCCCACCATCTGAAACGGTGCATGCTCAGGTTAAGTGCTGGAACATACAGCCTCCTCTAACGCTGCAGGAGGGAGTGCTGCTGATTCACAAATAGCCCTCCTTTCTCTCCATTTTGTCCTGGTGGCTAAAGACGACCTGCTGAGACACAATCAAAAGTAGGTTATTCTATTGTAGCCTGCAGGAGAAGCATTAAAAATATGCAACATTCATTTCAACATTCCACCCCTCCCCCCCAAAAATATAAACCAAAAAACCCCAAACCAGTAACAATTAAGCTAATCATACGATTTTGGAGTCTTGGCTCCTAACTTTTGGAAGCTACAGCTGACAAAACCAGGCATGTGGTGTTTCAAAAATAAGACCTCAGTGATCAGGAGGCCTCTTTGCCTTTTTACAAACCAACCATTCTGATTCCCAAATATGTTGACACTGCTTGATAGAGAAAATTCCCTCCTCACCTCACCGTCTTGATGCCTGCTTCTTGCCAAGGAAGCCATGCAGCTGCCACCATGGTCCTTCGTGGCTGGACCATGCAGCCACCACCGGGCTTGGAAGTGTTTGGTGCAGCTACCAGCTCTCTTCCAGTGCTCTCCAGTGCTACCCCCACATTCCCACACCCCTGTACCCATACCCCCTTCCAAAATCATAACAGATCATGTAAGCTTGGAAAAACAGCAAGAAAATGTTGATAAGCATCCCCTTGCTCTTCTCATTGCAAATTTTACAGTATCAAGATAAGAGAACCATTTTGAGCATAAAAATATAAAACCTGGTTAGATCAGTAAAATCTTATTCCTCCCTTGTGAAAATGTGAGTGAATCAACTACTTCCAACTACAAAGGGCTCCTATGAACATATTAGGATATTTGGACCTTGGCCTCTGAAGAATTTAGAAGTTATTTAAACCTGTAGTTTAAATCTTCCACTGTTGCGAAGTCAGCCCTTGCAATGCAGATCTGAAGATATTGCTACCTGAGACAAAAAGGGAAGGCCAAGAGAAGAGGTTATCCTCCATTCAGCTTGCTTTCAAAAAGAAACTCAAATTACATTAAATTATTTAAAGTCTGACTTACCAAAGCTTTGAATGCGAGCAATTTTCACCTGGTTCTGTATCGTATTTTCATAAATGGGCTATCACTGTGAGGAAAACCATAAATCCATGATTAGGTTGCTTTGGGGAAAGGAGAGAGCAATACCCAGCCCCACCTTCTGTGTCTCTCTTTCTGACTGAAGGCACTCTCTGTACACCACGGTAACATGTGCCTATGATAAAATTTGTCTCAACCGCTGTTTTTGTCCGTGCAGAGCAGTCTCAACTCAGAAGAAGGCCTGGGCGTTGCTTCCCTAAGTGTTCTCTATGCTGCACTCATCTTATCGTCCATGTTCCTCCCTCCAATCCTCATCAAGAAGCTGGGCTGCAAGTGGACCATCGCAGGTTCTATGTGCTGCTACATCGCGTTCTCCTTAGGGAACTTCTACGCCAGCTGGTACAATTTAAATACTTTAACCCTGTCTATTGTGTTTGAACAAAATCAGTACAGGAGAAATTCTTTCTTCTTTTTCTTCTCAATTCCTACTTTACCTCTGTGTTGTGGATTTGAAAGTTGGATGCAAAAGCTGTTACCTGTGAGAAACAATCCAGTAGCAGGTGAAGCAGAGAGGTGAAAATATGCAAAAAGCCAGAATGAATGCATCCATCTGCCCACCTGAAGTTGCTTCTCTAACTCATGCGTGTAGCAGAGATTTCTTTTCAGAGAAAAATAAAATTAGACGTTCCATTTAATCCAAATGACTTTTAGGACTGCTTTTGAAAAGACCGAAGGGAAGTGGCTCTGGCCACAGAGGACCACAGAAGAAGGCCTACTCCCTTTCAGAAGTGGATGAATAATGTACTTCTGCTCTCCAGTGACTGGGGATGCAACTCTGCAGAGGAGAGTTGTTCCTCTTCCGTCTTCCGCTGTGATCCATCTTCTGAAGTGCAGGTTCAATTTAATTCTCAGTTTCAAGAGGACAGGGCACATGGGCATGTACCTAGCCAGCCTCACCTAGACCGGGCCCCTGGACATAGCTGGGAGTGCTTGGCCATTCTAAACTTCACAGGACTGGCCCTTTCTTGCTTTCATGTGGTAGATGTACTGAATCACACAAAGGATAAAGCTATTTCTTTGATGTATATTTTTGCCTCTGGATCTTTGGGCAAATGATTATTATGCTAATGGATGATATCTATGCTAAATAAAGTGTTCTTTGGCAGGTACACACTAATCCCTACCTCTGTGATCCTGGGCTTAGGAGGAGCACCACTCTGGTCTGCCAAATGCACTTACCTCACCATTGCTGGCAATTCATATGCTGAGAAAGCAGGAAAAAATGGGAAGGACATTATCAACCAATACTTTGGGGTCTTCTTTCTGATATTTCAGTCCGCCGGCATCTGGGGAAATCTTATCTCGTCCTTGATATTTAGTCAAGCTTCCAATAAAGGTAAAATATATTTTAAAATCTTGGCACTTCTTTCTATAAACATCAACTAGTTCTAGACAGTTAAAGGGTAGATTGCTGTAGCTGAGCTAGTGACCCTCGATTGCCTTCATAGTCAGTGGAAACGGGCACTTCAGATGTGACTTAGCTCATCTGAAGGTAGATGTCTGAAATAGATGGGGTAAATTGCTCTATTTTCTATCAACTCTTCATCAGCTATAAAGAGAGTTCAGACAGCTAGCTCAAAAATAGATGTCTATTGAATTCCTTTTGAATTCCACCCCTGTGTCGTAAAGCATAGATAGGCTGCTGGCAGTGACAGTCTCTCACATCTGACTTCTATTTAAAGTGGTTAAAACAAAAGGCAAAACACTAGAGCAGCCTTTTCGCAGAGCTTGTAGTATTGAATTAATTTGCTGTTAAACATTCAAGGTTAGTCAAGCTGATGGTGGTGCTTGCTGAAAATGAGTGCTTTACAGAATTGTCCAGAAGAAATAGAAGTAGCTGTTGGCAGGAGTCTGCCTGCCAGGGCTCCTCTGCTGTATTTCAGGCTCAGGCAGCAGATGCCAATGTAGCTTGAAGAAATCACTTAACAGTGTTGCCCTCATTTCCCATGCTTGTAATTGGTGTAAGCTTTAAGAGGGCAGTTGGGAAGATAAATTAATACTTGGATGCCACCTTAGAGATTCAAGGTATTACAGTGTATTCTCATTGCAGTCTCCCGTGCATTCCCCATCCTGTCAAAGTCAGAACAGGATGGACATGGAAAGAGCTTTCCATATATATACACCGCTACTATGAACAGCAAGAAGTTACCTCTTTTCCCCAGCTCAGTTAAGCAGTATGTCCTCTGGAGGGTATTCAAATAGGTATTCAGTTAAACCTAAATGTCAGGGAGGTTTTAATCTTTGAATCCTTGGGTTTATGGCACAGTAGTTGTCACAAGGCATGATACGCGTGGAGAATCATGTTTCCTTTAAACTCAAGCAGATATAGATGAAACACCATCAAAGCAGAATGCTAAAGGACTGTATCAAGTGCAACTGAGCCCTGCTGACCTGACCACTGAGCCACGCGATGTCTAAGGAGGGAACGGCCTTTCTGATTTCATTTGCAGGGCAGAGGCTGTGGTGCAGCTGTGGTGTCTGCACAGACTGCAACCATTTTACTCTCCTCTTCCTCACAGCACATATCATGTTAAGTGATGTTAGTAAGAGGACTAAAATACTCTTTCTTTATCTTGAAAATCCTCTCCCAGTTTTGCATCTGAGGATGTTCCTCTAAATTCTAATGAAACTCTAACTTTTACTTATTTTTTATCAGTTACATTGGATTTCAGGAAATTCTGTGGTCCTGGGAGGTGCATATCTTCACAACAGTGATGAGCAGTCACATTCTAAGCTTCCCAACTGTGCCTTCTCAGTGATACTCAGCTTTAAACTGGAGGGAGCTCCTTGCAGGGGGATGAAGGTCTCCAGGCACTCACTTCTTTTCCTCTCCTCCGTCAGTGCAGCAAAGATATCTCCCCACATTGCCCATATACTTTAAATGTATCATTTCACTGAGCAGTCAGAAAGATACGGTACGTATCTGAGAATCAAAATGCATAAAATTCAGACGTGTACATACACCTGACATATTGCTTGCATCACTGCATCCAGACACAGCAAGGCAAGCTACACTATGAGGTAATACTACAACAGAAGACAGTAATCAATGTAAATTACAAGACTCATCCTTTCTTACTCATCAATATTGCGGCCTTATTTCCAGGGGAAAAGAGCAAACCCTGCCTTGCAGCTTCCATATCACTGATTGCTTGTGCATCTTCATCTTCATATGGTGCACGAAGGGATAAAAAACTTGTTTTACACACTTCCACACTTTATTAGTGTGACTAACTTTTTGCATATGGTAATTTTACTCAGGGTCTGTTTGTTCAGAACGGTGTAGTGGTCGCCACTGGCTATAATAAGGTAACAGTTTTCTTTCTGTTATGAAGTTTTATCTGATGTTGAACCTAAAGTTGTTTATGAAGCTAGTTAAACAGCTGGTTCACATTGCAGCAGCTTTGATTGGAAGCAATGGGGAAAAACACACTAAAAGTAGTTACACAATAACCCTAATTGAAAAATTACAGTTCAAGTCCTGTTTAAGGAATCAGCCAAGGTACACTGTATTGCCCTTTATTATGCTTGAGCCAATGACAAATTCTGCAGTGAAAGCATTGAAATAATTGTATGCTTTCTTGATGACTCCTCCCCACTACACAGCTTATTCAGGAAGTGGGCAGTGTTGTGGTGACACACAGGGTGCCTGAGTACACACTGTGTGTGGCTTTGACACGTGCCCAGCACAACACTGGTGGGACTGAACAAAGCAAAGGTCTTACTCCTAACCCTGCCAAACTGCTCTAGTTGCAAGTTGTTCTCAAAGAGTAATAAAGCCAGTAATAAAGTAATAAAGCCAGGTAATTCTGATTTCTTGGAAGACTGCATTAGTGGGTAATCATAATTTGAATTTATAAAACAAAAAGATGTGTCGAGGTGGTTTTTGTTTCTATAACATACACAGAAATTACCTGGAGGAGGATAGTGTGCTCTGGCTGTAAGAACTGAGGTCCACCAACTCAGTGATGGTGTAAACTGAAGGACCTGTCTTGTGGGATATTACCATTAAGAAGTACAGATACACACCGAAACTTTAAATAGTGCAAACTGAGCTTGCATTCAGATTTCAGCCTCTGGTTTTAGTCCATGTCTCCATGTAACCATCAATTCAGTGTTCTGTCTTGAGCAACTGTTTCTGTTAAACCAATTTTTTGTGTATTAAACTGGGATTCTGAAGTTAAACATCTGTAACTAGGAAGGATTTGAAACCAGAACCAATCACCAAGCACTGGATTCCCTTCTCCCTATATCCTTACATATAATGTACACTTATCTGATCTCTTCCCTGTCCTGCCTTTCTTCTGGTTCTTACTGATTCAGCGGAAATCTCAGAAGAAAACCTGGCCTGCTGCGGCGCGTATGACTGCATGAGTGATACCACTAACACCACTGGGTCAGCGGAACCCTCCAGCTCTTTAATCTACACTCTGCTAGGGATCTACACTGGTAAGTAATCCACCCAATCTTTAAAGAATATCACTGATGAGGAACCTACTAGTTGTGAAACCTAGCATGACTTTGTAGATTAAGTTTCCAACTTCATCCTTCAATCCAATTTGCTAAAAGGAAGTAAGATATGTGAGAGCTGTAAACAACTCCTTCCTAACTAGTTTCAAATGCTTTGTGCCAGAGCCGTATCATTTTTGTCTGAAGGAGAAAGACATTCTTTACACTTTTGACCTGGAAAACCAGTATGGTGACCCCACTGTTCCACCCAATGTCAGTCTTGCTCTACAGAATCAAAAGGATGCCCACACTGTAATTAAAGGGTTGCAGCAGCATATCCAGTTATGTATGAGAGAGTTTAAAATTCATTATCTTCAGAATCAGCAATAGTGAAGTAGTTACTGATGGCATTGGGCAGATTTATATAGGCATCCAGAGGTCCAAGATACTAAGAGCAGCTCTGCTAGTCGTACTTGAACTCACCAACTTCTAGTCATCTGGGGGTGCCTATTAGAACTGGCTGATGTCCTACCACCTGTAAAACAGCTTTAGCACAAAAACTGCACTGTAATTAGAGGGAGGTGGACCTGAACCATGGCTCCCAGAACATGCAATCATCTAGGGGGAGGTTTTTGGATCACTGCTGAGATTTTACAACTTCAGTCAATTCTCAGCTGTGATGCTTGAATTATAATACCTTAATGTAAAAGGCAAAGATAAAGAGAAGCACTAGGCAAACTGGCACGTCTCCCATTTAGTAACTACAGCTGCTATAGACCTTCCTTGCATAAAGCTACAAAGGAATCACAGACAGGGAAGGCTGATGCCATCAAAAATTGGAAAGACAAGGATAGGTATGCAAAGATTCATTCCGCGAAGAAAGTTCAAGAAGTATCCGGCTCAAAACAAGTTCTTCTCCGGATAAAGGGGAAGTATCTGGCAAGGCAATATGTCACCTTAGCTCTGTTAAAATATCTTTGCAGTCTCTGCACATAGATGTGCTCTCTATGCTGAGATGCATGGAATTTCTCATATGTTCAAAGAGAGTATGTGATCTGGTCAGAGCCAGTCCACACCAGACAAGTGCATCACAGCAAACCCTCCCTCATTCCCCAACCTCCATTCCTAATTGGTGAGAAAATGCAAAGAATAACCTCCCCCACTTCCCTTCCAGAGTGTGCTGAAGCTGATGCCTTTCTGCTAAAGGCTGGTTTGGCTCACAAGTTTAAATTTAAATTTGATGACTAACATATACAGCACTCCCTTAGGCTTTGCTCATGCAAAATGAATGCAGCCCTGCTGTCTACTGACCTTGCGTCGGTAGGGTTTCATTTTTCTTTTAAGCTCTTAATAAAAGATATGTCTTTTCCTACCTCAAGGGAAACCAAATAGCTAAATATTTTATTCACAGACATTTTTTAAGTGCCTGTTCTATTTGGTTGCTGAATACATATTTTGCCCAGCTTGGGTGGAGACAATAATGGATAAGTCTTTTGTTGTTTAGTTTTCTCGAGAACTGTGCATGTTTCTATTTATGTTCATATGGTTGGACTTCATAATCTCTAAGGTCTCTTCCAACCAAAATATGTCAAATAAATCAAAAGCAATTAGAGGAGATAAGTAACTGCATGGCTTAATAGTGGTTAGTATCTTTCTGATGCTCTTGATTCATCTGACATATTTGTTTGAATATTTGTCCTGTAAATGTGGATGTCCTGCTCTCACCTATTTAAGTCCTGCAATCAGCCCATAAGCACTAATGAACACCCTGGCAGAACCAACAATGACTTACATCACCAAGGGTTTACAGCTCAGCCACAGTGGAGAATACAATTTCATTCTAAGAGACGTGAATGAGAAATAATAAGCAATAAAAAATTAAGGCAATTTACTGTAAATCTGCTAACGTATTTGGACATAAAAGTTCACAGAAAAGAGCATGCCCATACACAGTAACATAGGAGCACATTAAATGGGCAATGTGGATGGGAAGAGGTGCCTGGTTTTCCTCTTACTCTGAACTCCGCTTGTTTCTGTGGATGAATTTCTAGTCAGCATAAGTACGAGAGGAAACATAGTCGTGCCTTCCATCTGTAAGGAAGCAATCAGTTGTGAATCTGGGGCTGCGTAATGTATATTATGAGCCACAGTTATCTTCTTGATAACATGAAAAAAATCGTATTGATTCACTCCACAAGAAACATACCTAGACTGATACATACATGATCATTTTCTGATTAACTACCCCATGTATTCTTTCATATGCTGCTTCTGCTAGGAAATTATAGATTCAAAGCTGTAACTTCCATCTTTTTCAAGTCACCCAGAGTTGCTCACTATCATGTTTTAAAAAGCACATATTCCATACTCAAATCATGGCTCTGAGCTGACCAAAAAAAAAACAACCAAAAGCAACATATACCAGATCCAAGACAGCAGTTCTCCTTCTAGCCCTTTATTTTTCTTTCCATGTATTTGAAGGAAGATCCCTCCCTAGCCACTAAAACCTTGGCACTGGAAGTGAGCATTCCTCTCTCGTGTTGATTTAAAGCCTTTTGATAGCTCCCGATGGAGCTGTTTCTGGCCAGCTCCCCGTCCCCGCGACCCCTGGCGTGCCCTGGAAGGGTGAGCGATCACCCTCTGCGGCCGCGCAGCTGGCCCGGCGGCTGTCACAACCGGCCAGGGCCCGGCGGCTGTCACAACAGGCCACTCACAGCTAAGCCGAGGGGATTTGTGAGGTGCACAGCTGTATGCAGAAGATGTGAATGTAGATCAGGCCTCCTTGTTTACACAGAAATGGCCTTTACACTGAAGCGGAATCAGATGCATCTGCCAAAACATCCCACAGAGAGCTAAGCACTAAGTCAGAACAATAACAGCAGCAAGCGACTTCCCATCATTCTTCCAGCATTCCTCATTTTTTCATGAATTTTTTTGTTTTGTTTTTTGCAGCTAGTGGTGTGCTAGCTGTGTTGCTGATTGTTATGTTTCTGGACCAGATCAAATCTGACCAAGCAGAGACTGAGAAAGAAATACTAGAGACTCCATCCTTTTGGTCTACGTTCCTAGCAACTTTCAAGCACCTTAAAGATAAAAGACAGTGTCTTCTAATCCCTCTGACAATGTACAGTGGGTTTGAACAGGGATTTCTTTCTGGTGACTACACAAAGGTGTGGATGACAATGAAAATCTGTTTGTGTCTGATTGTTTTTTGTGCCTTTGTGTCTTACTATTGCATCTGATCTATATTTACGTGTTAAATGAAGATGTTTTCTATGGCGATTTGTGGTTTGCTAAATTACTGCTTACTTCTACTTGAATGAACTCTGAGTGACATCTTCAAACAGGAGAGGCCAGCAGTAAACGTGTCCCTTGGAACAGCCTTAAGAAGCTGTAGAGAGCTTAACTCACCAGCGAAGGCCACAGCAGAGAGCTACAGGTTCAAACTCTTCAGCTTGTTGTAAATAACAAACTGGGAAAAAAGCCAGACGTCCTCAAAGCTTTTATATCTTCCTTCCTTCTGGTTTCCCTAGAGTTTGTGTAAGTGCAAGTCAGCACACATACCACAGATCTTATTTTGAGAATTTTGAGAATCTTTACGGTATGAGGGCAAACCCTCAATGTGGCTGGCTGAAAGCCCTCACCTGTCACTAGTGCAACAGGTCCAAATCCTGACAGCCTGAAATGATCAAAACCACCTCTGCTCCTCCAGTTTCTCTACAAATCTGGACCCACAGCAGATGTGTTCTCCAGAAAGTCATTGAGAAAGCCTCCAAAGAAAGGGGGAAAGCTTCCTGAGCTGCTTATTTGACACTTAAGCTTTCAAACCTTGCATATAAGCAGATGCAAGAGTGCACTTGCTGCTGTTTGAATGGATTGAAAAGGGCACTCACACCATGGCCGTCTCCATTGGCTGTATGCTCTTATAGGTGAGGTCCTCTTCGTTTCTTGGGAGCTGCTCTGCAATGACCACAGTGACAACTGTCAATTTTCATCTCTTGGGCTATGAAGGGAAGGGTAGAAAATTCCTAGTGCCACTTCTAGGAGTTTTATTTGCACAGTGAGCAGTGCTCTGGTTTCTTCTCCTGCTTGTTACTGCTCTGTTTGCATGGCATCAGTCTGATTGGGAACTGGGTTAGGAATATCGCTGCTGAAGGCCAACTACGTCAATATGCCAGGGACTTGTCAGCAAACTCTGTAGCTGTGCTCCTTTGATCTCATCCATGCTGGCTATTTTCCAAATACTCAGGCTAAGACCCTTGAACCTTAGCTGCACATTTTCACTGAAGAAAACATGTCACCACTGTCTCTTCTCTTCCAGACATACGTGACCTGTGCCCTGGGGATACATTACGTTGGTTATGTGATGATCTGCTTTTCAGCTGTAAATTCCCTCTGCTCTCTGCTCTTTGGAAAGATCTCTCAGTTCACGGGTAGAAAACTTCTATTTGCATTAGGTAAGTAAAGGTCACGTGAAAGACTGATCACCTCATGTAATATATCAAATCCAGTGCTCCCCCCTTTGCACGCACTACAAAGGGAGAGCTCGCTCTCAGATATCAATTAAAACCAAAGTTAATCTGGAGGCAAACTTCATTCATGAGAAGAGAGGCAGAACACAGTTAACCATGGTAATGAGGTCATTGCCTTACAACATTTTGCTTTTGAGGGTGCTATCTACTCAGAAAGTGGCCTACAGCTTGGCTGCTTCACAGCTCTAATACATAGCTCTTTACTGATGATAAATGATGTTACAACGCAGATGTTGAGGCCTACGCTACACCTGAGAAGGACTTCTCTATTTGGGTGAAACCTCCTCACCCTTCGGAGTGAAAGCAACTGCAAACCTCATGAGATAACACTGTTTATTTGAGTCTCAGGGGATGGTGAACTTGGAATTTAAGCAACCAGGAAGATTTTTAGAGGTTGGTCTGGTGTCCTTTTCACTACTTGCTCTATAGGGAGAAAAATAAAAGATAGAATCATATGCCAGTGTGTTAGGCTAGAATAATTTGAGGGCCTCTGTACGGGACAGTAATTTTCAGGCTGTCATGAGAAGAGACTTGTATATTGAAGAACATCTCCCTCTTCAGAGAACACTGTTCCAATGAGTAAAAGATTAATGGAGGCAGAAAAATACCAAGAAATATTTCATTAGTTGCCCCATATCCACTAAGCCATTCATACTGAAGTGTTCTGATACCTTACTTCCACTACACAGTAACCTCTGTTATTAGAAACTCGATTGACTGAGTCAATGTCCATCTAGATATTCTAGGCATTTTCCTCCACAGGAAATTTTAAACCTGGGCAAGGAAGAAGAAATTTAGAGTCCTTTATGCTGCAATCACTAGTTCAGATATTCTTCTGTACATGTCTGTCATAGGTGTATGTCTCACCCTATGAAATTCATTTCAGATTTTAAAAAAATCCCAGATGATGATGATGACGATGATGATTAAAACACCTACATTGTTAATAATGCAAGACCTCTGAATCTCTCAGTTCTGTTTAATGGTCTTTGTACTCAGCCTGTAGAAGTGTTCCTGTGGAGGGAGGAATCAGTCACTCATTTACACACCATTTTTAAAAAGAAAGACAAAAAGTCACCAGACCCTCTAGATGTCCTTAACTGTCTCCTCTGACCCTGAAAGGAAACCTACATGTAAGAACTGGGCAAGGAGAGCAGAACGGTGCTTCCCCCCACTTCCCACATGCCTCACATGTTGACTGCAAGTCTTTCAGCAGCCCCTTCTCCTCCTCAGTGGCAGTTCTTGTCCTTTGGGCAACAGCCGTATCAGTGCCGGGGATCTCTCAGCCCAGGACACTGCACAGAATTATTAATTGAAGTCTGCCAAAGGACTGCATTGTCTTGTATTTCATGTGATATCAACTCAGTCAGCGCAAAGCTCAATGAACCAGAAAGACTTTAAGGCTGCCTTGTGCTATAGTTGGGGGAAGAATCTGAAAGTGTTATCTACCACTATCTGTCATTTTTGTAATAGCATTTATATTTCTCTTCTTTCTTTCTTTCTAAATCAACAGCCACTGTTACAAACACCGCCTGTATAATAGCACTACTGCTGTGGAAACCTCATCCTAAGCAGCTTGCTGTGTTTTTCATATTCCCTGCTCTTTGGGGCTTATCTGATGCCATTTGGCAGACACAAACTAATGGTAAGTCCTGGTGACAATGAAATGAATTCTCTTGAGATATAAAAATCTGCAGGTTTGTATTTATAAGACTACACATGCATAAAAATGATAATGAGTTTAAGACAGCATCTAAAAGAAATATGTTAGCTTGTTGGAAAGTAGAAGAAATAAGAACAAGTTGGGAATAAGAAAGTAAAATACTCATTAAACAAATTTTTCCAAGATGAAGAGAGAACACTGCAGAAGATGATAACAGATATTCAGAATAAGTATTCTGGAGGAGCATAAGTATTTAAAAGAAAATTAGAAAACTCAGAAGACTGATACATTTAGTCTGTCTTTTGCAACAAAGAACACTGGATAAAAAAATCAACTCAAAGCTCAGCAACAAAAGAAGCAGCAAATTGGCTGTTAGGAGTTATTAGAATAAAATTGAAGGAGAAAACCACAGAGAGCAACGTTATGCAGCCAAGTAAAACCATGCAGTCCTGATCTGGTCCATTTCAAAAATCATAATCAAATGTGATAAGCCATAAGATGGCAATAAAAAGGAGCAGAGCCATGGGAGACTTCCACTTGAAGGAAGACTAACAAGCTAGAACACTTTAGCCTGGACAAGTGATAAGTAAGAAAGCAGTCAGTAAGATCATGAATAGTATGGAAAAGGTGATTAGAAATTCACTGTTTCTCTTAATAACAGAACTAGTGGCACCAAACAAAGTTATCAGGCAGACGGCTTTACAGAAATCAAAAGAAATGCTTTTTTTCATACAATACATAATCAAAGTATAGAATTAATTGCCAAAAATGTAGATGTTTTTAAGCTGGAATTATATCACTTCAGGGAAGATGTTCTTGGGGTCTATTAAAGCCTGGGGGTCCAGAGGAAATCTCAATCAGAAAGTCCCTATGTCTTTGATTGCCAGAGTCAGGAGGGCACTGGAAGGGGGATGAGGAGGGGGCTGGGAGTGGAGGGTGAGTGGGTGGAAATCACTGTATACTTGCCTCATTTCTTACAATCTTCTTCTAGGAGTCTGTTACTGGAAGTATACCATTAGACTTCTTATCCAATGCATTACAGTTGTTTTTATAATCTTTTATATTCTACTGGTTTGTGATACAGTGCAATTATTATGTACTGACTGTTCAGATAATGAGCTGATACAAACCGACTTCCGTAAGGGATCATTTAAACATATCCCTCAATCAAAACTAGAGGAAGTTCTCTTATAGAGACTAAAGACAGACTCTAAAGTGTTGGAGAGGGCAAGAAAGAGCTATAGTCTGTGACGACTTGAAGTAAAGTCTGCTAATCACTGTCAGTCACGCTCTTTTTAAATCAATGCCATAGCTGGTGTCAGTAAGACAGTTAACGTTCTCTCCCATCTGCTTCTATATTTTGCCTCTTATTTCATGAATAATGTTTCCCTCTGTCTCAAATTCATATTTGGCCGATGCCATAGGAATATGGATGTGACAGAACTAGCTCATCTGGGCACACATCAGGTCATACGTCTTGGCTTTCCTCCCTCTGGTCCCTCTGGTTGCTTCAGTAGCTTATGTGATTCCACCCACTAGATCAATTATCATGTTCCTCCTATAGAGCCAAAGGGAAAACACCACAGTCCTTTGCCTGCCACTAACAGTGATCTCCTTTCCAGCACGTGTAGAGTCCCCCCTCCACACACAAGGAAGTGATCAGCCAGACTTCTCTGCCCTTCGAGCAGCTCCAGCTCATATCCCTTAGAGGAGAGTTAACACATACATCAAGTGACACCCTCTCATCCCAACCCACAGCCTTGTGTCTTTGGTACAATTTTAAATCAGTGCTCTCATTATTCAGGTTCATGGAAGGACAACATCCGTAAGGATTTGCTCTCTTTGAAGTAAAGCTGTTCATTCATTTCCCGTTTCTTCAGCCACAGCCTTGCTTTCAGACACTTGGCTTCTTTCAGAATCACAGAAGGATTGAGGTTGAAAGGGAACTCTGGAGATCACCTAGTCCAACTGCTCAAGCAGGGTAACTCAAAGCCAGTTACCCAGGACTATGTACAGTGAGCTTTTGAGTATCTCCAGGGAGGGAGACTCCACACCCTCCCTGGGCAACCTGTGCCAGTGCTCAGTCACCCTCACAGTAAAAAAAGGCTTTCCTGATGTTCAGAGGGAACCTCCTGTGTTTCACTTTGTGCCACTTGCCCCTTGTTCTGTCATTGGACACCACTGAAAAGACCCTGGCTCCATCCTCTTCAGGCATTTATATACATTTGAGATGTCTTTTGAGAGACATCTCCTCAGTAAGGTCCCTGCATGGCTGATGAAGAGGCACCTGCTGCCCTCGCTAGGAAAAGGGATAAGTACAGAGAACCTAAGTGTCAGAGAGGAGGCTGGGAAGTGACTGCAGCTCCCAAACCGTGGTTGAGGCACAGCCAGTGGACAAGGCTTTGTGCTTACTTGATGGCTAGTGAGCTCTGCAGTGCTGTGAGAAGACTGACCTCTATTGCAGCACGGTAACAGGTCATCTCTATTCCCAGATTCCTGCAGGATACTCGGGAAAATTTCATGTTTTAGGTGGGTAGGTGGGAAAAAAAAATGTTCCTCATGCTTGCAAAGTATCCTTTTTTTTCTTTTTTTTTTTTTTCTGTACCTTGTTCAGCTGTTCCACAGCTCCCAGTTATAAAATTATACAGTTTGCTTTCTCACATTGTCACACTGAAACATCAAGTGATGACATGAAACCTTAACAGAGAGGTACAGTGACATTACTCCATAATGCTGCATCCCAGAACAGGATCTTCAGTTTGACATGCCCATTTAGGACTAAAACTCTTCTCTCCTTCATTGATTTTATACAGATGTACATCACATGAGAAATTCCCAACCCCAAAGGCTATGAGGTGAGATAAGGGCTCTAAAACAGCATTGGGGACCGAGGTCTGTGGTCCTTCCTTTGGCAAGCTCCCATGAGCGCTGCTTGGGCCTCAGCAGATTAACCACTGAATAACACAAGGGCATTGTGCCGCATAGTTAAGGCATTTTATGGTAATCGAAGATGGCTTAGTGGATAGCTAATGCTGGAGTTCCCCCTAGAGGACATGTAGGCTCACAGATGATGAGTCACTTCATCTTATAAAGTTCCCAATGTGTTTGTGTACGTATATGGACACTCTCATTTATTTCCAGTGAAAGCTGCTTCATTTCAGAGTGGGTAGTGCCCTCTCTTATCTAACCTGAACACAGCTGCTATTATTATCCCCCTGGCAATAACTGCACTTGGGGCATAACAATTGTGCAGCACAGAGCTATCGGGTGGACTACAGTAAAATAAAGTTCTTTCCAGGATGACGTGCATCTTTAGAAAGGATATGAATCAGTCTGGAAAGTTTATAAACCTGGACTCAAATGATTTCCAGCAGTCCTGTTATATACCCATGCTTACTAGTACCAGGGGAAGGAGTGGGACTGTGGGCAGTGGTAAACGGGGAGGAGAATTTCCGTGGAACTGAGATGCAAGAATTCAGAACTCAGGCAGCTCGGCAGGTCCTGCTAAAGCTTCAGCCAGGCAACTTGTGCCACATTGCACTCGACAGTGTTTGTGATAAGGACAAATGTTTAGGTTTGAGGCAAAACCAGCATAGTGCCCTTATGTAACTGTTAGCTGATACCACACATGGATCCTGGAAATGAGAACTTTATTGCCAAGTCAGCCCTTCCTACAGCTGAACCTCGGACTAGATCTCCACTCAACTCACCCATTCTTTTTTTGATCAAAAAAGGCGGCTTCAAAATAGCAAGGGAAAACAGCTATCAGCTGAAAGCTAGAATCTTTACAGACCAGAATCTTCACAGACCAGAATCTTCCTATAGTAAACTCTCGTCACAAATCCCTTTTCAGAAGATACACATATTGGCAAAGTTATATGAATAACATGTACTTGTTCACTTATTAGGCAAAACTATGAAGGATTGTCAAATAATTCATACCACACTATACTCAGGCAGTTTAATGAACTAAGCGCATCTTGTGGTGCACTTGTCCAGGTTTGCCATCATCTCTAAATTGAATCATTCTGTAAATGTCCTCTTATAATCATCAGAAAGCAGTGAATTTTTACATAGAGATGATGTGCCCCCCTTCTTAACACAACTGAAGGCTTAGTTGAGTCTACCCAGACTTTGTACTCCTCTGTGCCTTTTGGCTGAATGTGCATATTTCAGAGAGATGTGCTGTTGGATGGGAAAGTGGATGAAAAGAGTCAAGGTTCATGATACTCCTCCCCTTCCCTGCCTGCACACCACAGCTGAGTCAGTACAAACACCTGCTTCTTTATCACCACTGGTGCTAGCTCAGCACACAGAGGAAAGCAAGCTCTTTCCCATTCTCGTGTGCCCAACCAGTCAGAGCTGGAGGCTGGGAAACCCTCCCTGACTCCCAGTTGTGTGTGTGCAGCTGACTGGACTCAGTGGGAGCTTTCCAGTGAACACAACTGCACTAGGATGATCAGTTTAACCAAGTCTCTTTGTCAAGCAAGTTTTCCAGTTGCTGCCCAGAGGTTCTGTATGTGTTAAGGATATTCTTTTTGTCAACCCATCCAGAAGCTGAATATTTGAAAACCTGGTCATCTCAAAGAGGCAAATCTCCTTTGCATATTAAATCTGAGTCCAGCTATAGTACCCTCCTCAACTTTCTGATTTAAGTGTTTTGGCTCAGTTTGTTTCTCTTAACTTGGCGAGTATGAATAGCACACATTGCTACCATGGGCAGCACTGTGCAAGCCTCACCTGGGGGCTCCCTAAGGCCAAGTTCTTGTGAAAACAAGGGACATGCATTCTACCTGAACAGTCTCTGCATGTTCTTAGGTGGGTGAAAGAAATGGTTTGAAGAACAGGTAGACAGTGCATGCAGGTTCCCCACAAATGTGGTGAAGGATGGCAGCAGGGAGGTCCCTATGGTTCTTTGATCTTCTTTCTACCCCACCCTGAAAGGCCAACTTGGACCTTAAGGACCACGTTCCTGGACAAAACTGTCTGTTCTTTGAAAGCCTGTAAGGACTTGGTATAACCTTAACAATAGTTTTATGTGGAGCCTCCACATAGTCAATGGACATTCCTGGCCATCTAATCTTCCTCTTTACTTGTCAGTGCAAGAATCTTCCATTTTGTGGCTGATAATTTGAAAAATAAACTTCCTGCCATCTCACTTCAATAGAACCCATTCTTTCTTCCTCCCTCCCATTTTCTTTCCCTTTTTCTCTGATATTCTCTATTTTGTCATTTTTGCTCTTATTTCACTTATAACAATCCACAGGAGTGCAAAAATGTTTTAAGACAAAGCTTGTATTTTCCTTTCTCTGAGATTTATGAAGGAGGGTCTGTCTTCTCCATTGTGGTCCATTTATTCCCTTTGCAGAAAGTACATGATTCCAGACTTAATCTTCACAAGCTGTGTCTCTGCTTCCTTCTAGGACTCTATGGTGTTTTATTTGAGAAGCACACGGAGGCTGCCTTTGCCAATTACCGTCTCTGGGAATCGTGTGGATTTGTCATTGCCTTTGGTTATAGCACCAAATTGCAAGTTTACATCAAACTGTATATTTTATTGTCCGTGCTTGTGCTGTCTATGGTGACATATGGAGCAGTTGAATACTTGGAAGCTAAGAACTCCCGTGGCACACCTACTGCTACAAAGAAGGAAAATGTAGGACCCCTCACCCAGGAAACACGCATGTAATCCAACAGGGTTGGAGTGATGGAGGCAAAGCGAGCTGGCTGGCTCTTCAGGCATGTCTCCAAGGGTGTTCTGACATCTACCGTCTCCAGAAAGCAGTAAAGGAACAGATTTCAAGGACAGTATAATGCAAATGTCTTAGGAGTAAAAATCTCTTTTGACATCTCAGCTTTATAAGTGAAGATTATCTGACTTCACCCTGTCATACAGATGATGAACTAAATGTTTTCTCTTTATTTAATTAATAAAGTCTTAATAAATGTAAACAAGACTCCTGAAGTCCTCACATTTTTGTATCTGTGGATCAGATCTGGTACCATAGCTTTATAATCAAACCTGAAAAGCCCACATGCAATACCAGAAGATGACAGCAACTGGGGTTGCTCAGCTGACTGCAGACAACACACATGATTTCATGGAACCACTATTTACAAAGACTTACATTGTTCTTATCCTGCATTCTTTAACACTTGCTGTAAATAATGTCAAGTTATAAACTGGCTATATCTGCAGTTCATATCTGAACACCACAAAATCCACTAACTGCTGAGTCCACCAACCTGTCTTAAGTCAGCAGGAAAACCATGTTTCTCCCTGCAACATCTCTCTGTCCCAGAACTCTTTCCCTTTTGGTTTTCCTGTTTCCAGTTTTTGCCTCACCACTTACAGCAGCTTTCTCCCAAAACAGATGCCTTCTGCATGACCAAATCCTTCAGTCATGATGAACTTTCCCCACTTTCCCATCCATGGACAGAGCTGTTTTCAAGATAAGCATCCAGGGCATGTTACCTGGGGAGCTCAGCCATGAAGAGGGTGCAGATAACAGCGCAAGTCATCAAGTGAGAAGGAGAAAAGGAGGGTGGGCCTATGCTGTAATATCTCCTTGAGACCTGTAGACATCTAGCAGTAGCTTGCATGTGGATTTCCCTCACCTTATTTCAACTTTTATTTAGTTCTATACATACTATATTGTTTTCAGATTTGGATTTTTGTGGTTTTACTGCAAGGAGAAGAGTGCTCCAGTGCAATTACTGGGCAGTGTTCCTACATCTTGATGCAAAAGCACTGTATAGATATCATGATCATTACTGCTAATGACAGTATGATCAGATCCTCTGCATGAGGCAGACGGCATAAAAGAAGACAAATGCTGTTCATCTCCGGGATTAGTGCTGCCCCTGGAAATAAACTACATAGCTAATTAATTTGCTGCGTGCCACGGAGCTAAGATTTGAAACTACTTCTCAATTATTAACTGTAACAGAAGGATGAGGCACCATATGGTGTGACAACATGATAGAAATCAATAATACAATTTATGTGGAAAAAATCCCCAAATTGCTAGGGCTTTTAAATGACAGTACCTTTCATGCTACTTTACTAGCTCTCTGACATTTCTTGTTACCAAGCACCTGAACTCCCCTCCAGACTTCACCTGTGTTGCTTCATGGCTTTTCATATGATAAGCTTCTTTTCCAGGTCTCACACAATTAAGTAGAGTTCATTATGTCCTGCAGAAAAGAAGGCGACAGGTGGGCTCCCTTGCAGATCCACTTTTCTCTTGTGCCTTTGCCCTGCCAGTTCAAAGGCATGCTCTTAGTCTTCCCTGTTGGAAATACAAGCAGCAAAACTACTGTAGCTGCCGAATCCTGATGGCCTCCCAGCTGCCCAGAGATTACAGATGGATTTGCTGGGATGCTGCTGATTCTCACTGTGCCCTGCTTTCATCTGATACAGCAACTTGATTTCATCTTGATAACAGACAATGAAACATATCTCCAAATCCTCCTCTGATTCCCTTTCACACTGCAACGTTCAACGGCAAGTGAAGCAAAGAGGACTTTTGAGATGAATGCCAGTGAAAATCTAATCTGTGTGAATGTAACCACTTATTGTTTATTTGTAAAAACCCAGCACAGAAATCAGGATCTCACTACACAAGCTGCTGTACCCTGCCTCAGAGCAAAAGGATGATACCTCCCTCAGAGCATATACAGCTTAGAACTTGATAAGTTTTTCTCTTTCCTCCTGTACTGGGTCTAGCTGGGATGGAGTTAACTTTCTTCATAGCAGCCCATATGGTGCTGTGTTTTGGATTTTGTGACTAAAACAGTGCTGATAACACACCAGTGTTTTGGGTATTACTGAGCAGTGCCTGCAGGGCACCCAAGTTTTCTCTTTTTCCCACTCTGCCCCCGCAGTGAGTAGGTTGCAGGTGTGCAAGAAACTGGGAGGCAACACAATCAGGACAGCTGAGACAGATTGACCAAAGGGATGTCCCATACCACATGATGCCATACTCAGCAAAAAAAGCTTGGGAGGGAGGAGGAGGAAGTGGGGATGTTTCCGGTTATGGCATTTCTCTTCCCAAGCAACCACTACGTGTGCTGAGGTCCTGCTTTCCGGGAAGCAGCTGGACACCTGCCTGCTGATGGGAAGTAGTGAATCACTTCCTCATTTTTCTTTGCTTGCACATGCAGTTTTGCTTCACCTGTATTAAACTGTATTTATCTCAACCCAGGAGGTTTCTCTCTTTTGCTCTTCTGCTTGGTTGGTGGGGGGAGTGAGGGAGCAACTAGGTGGGTGCTTTGCTGGTGGCCAGAGTCAACCCAGCATACCTCCTGCATTGGTTTGTACTGTGTGCCCAGAATTTGTCTGCAGTAAAATTCAGCAATGGCAAAACAGCAAACTGCTATTGACTCCACAGATTCCAGCTGAAACCATAAGGAGGTACCAAAGACCAAGAAAAAGGTGCTCTGACCTTGGAGAGAACCTCAGCACCACTGAAACACAGCCAGCATGGAAGGCAGGAACTTGTGGCCTGTGGTTTGGGGAGCTGTTTTCCAACTCTTGATTTTGTTACATAACTTTACTGTAGACATTTCCCCAATTGTAAAATAAGAGAAAAAACACCTCTTCCATCCCGCAGGCACTGTGAGGAAAAACTCTGTTACCTCGGTAATGGAAGACACAGCTGCAAGTGGCTGTTCAGTGAATGTGCTTACTTCTGAGACAGGGCAAGGATAAAGGTGCTCATCTGCCTTGGACGTGATCTAAACAGAAAATGCCACTTAAGACATATTATGCATGGACAGTACACAGTTATAAAATTTGTGCAGTTTTGTTTACTATAAAGGCAGTAGGAATTTTGCTGCATAGTATGTCAAAAAAACTTCAGGCAGAAGTTCAGCTAGAACACCTCCTCACTGAAAAGCCAGAAATAAAACGATGGTTGAGGTCACTGAGGCCTCTGTCCTTCCATGGCCAACGAAGACTCCACAAGCCCTGCTTCAGTCTAGGAGGCACCGAACAGCACAGGTCTGTCTGTGCTGAGTCCTCAACCAGCAGTAGGTGAAGGTAGCCTCACCCTTCTTCACCCCACATTTCACTGCTGCACTAGCTCCTATCTCACCCACAGCAACAACTGTGTTCATCCTGCAGTGAAACCACAGCTTTTATCACCCTGGCTCTGGCTGTGGGAGGTTAACGAGAGCAGGCGTAGCCATCTCAATGGACACTAGCTTTGGGGTTTGAAGTTACAGCAAGGTGGATCCCTCTCCAGTCGTGTGCCTGAAACCTTCAAGAGCTCTAAACCTGGCAGCGGGTAATAAGCCAGGTAATGCTCATCTGCTGAATGCCCTTAGTTCCCTGGTATCCTCAGTCCCAAACTGTGGTTCCCTAGAGGTATAAGCGGAGTTAGGCCTTAGTGCAAGAGAACCTTGGGGCAATGTGGGCAATGAGGACACTAAGCGAGGGGCCACCTGTGCCGGGCAAGAGGAGAGGCCCTGAGAAAAGGGCGGCTGAGCCGTTTCTCCCAGAGACCGAGGCTGGCTCACACACCAGTCTCTGCTGAGAGTGACACAGGTGTAGGGGAACCCATGGATCAAAGCGTTCATCTGGAACGTGAAGACAGTCAGGCTCAAGTAATTAATATTGATACAGCTGGAGGGTGCCGGATGCAGCTCAGGAGGTGGCGGACGCGCAGGGGCCCTAACCGGCACCCACAGCTCCCCGACACTATGGCTGCCTCCGCCTGCGTGCGGTGGCCCTGCGGAGCAGGCCCCCTCCGTGCGGCCTGCAGGG
>KZ506105.1:318897-344378 GCA_002844005.1 Limosa lapponica baueri
CTGTTGTCAGGCTCTCATCCCTCAGTCCAACCACTCTGCCAACAACAGGAAAGATATCCCTCCCTGGGATACCACAACTGAGCTGACCCCAGTAAAATATATTGTGTGACAGTTCATTTTTACTTGCCAGATGTCCACCCTTTTTTACATTTTGCCCTCGTACCTCTCCATCAACCAAGGCTGACACAAGCCTTGTAGGACCCTAAGACAAATGTGAGCCACAGAAGGGAAATGAGATGTGAACAGTTTCAAAAAAAATTTAGCAAATATTTAGACTAGAAAGATCACAGTTACTCAAAAGCACTTCCCCAATTTTTCTTGGGAGAACTCAGGTCGGAGCACAGAGGAAACATACAGTATTCCTGCATGACCACCATGAGATAAATGGCATTTACACAATAACTGTCAGGGGTTGGCAGCTGCAAGGAAAACATTGAATTGGTATGAGAGGACAACTGAGGTTGCACTCTTGCCTAGTCAAAACTTTGAAAGGTACTGAACCTAATGTAGAAATGCCTGGCGGTACAAGACAAAGGCATAGTATCACTGTCCACATTGCTGAAGTCATCCCAGAAATGGCAAGGGATGATGTCTGTGTTTGTCAGAACTGAGAGCAGAAGAATCTCTAATGCATTGATCTGGTAAATGACTAGGAGTGAGCACATGATGGTCAGAAACAAGGAAACATTCAAAAAACCATGGAAATGGTACCACGTACTCTGATTTTGAAATGTCTTGCACACTGGAGAGTGGCTGCTTGGGAAGGTGAGTGTAAGCAGTCCATGGAAAGAATATATTTGCCATCAGCTTCATTTGCCCAAGTCCATGACCTATTGCTCAAGGGACATGGGACTAGCAAATCACAAACATGGGAAAACTGCACAATTCCTTCTCTGCCAACAATCACTATGGCCATTTTTTGACAGCTGTAAAATTTTCTCCATTTGATCAATGAAATTTAGGGGATCTGTTGTTGTTGTGGATAGTAATCTCTTATTAAATTAATAAATTACATTACGATTTAATGGATGTGCTTACAAGAAAGGAGCCAAGCAAGATACCCTATTGCAACACCAGAAAGTTGTAGAATTTTAAAAGGCTTTCACATAAGGATGCTGAAAGGTACAGAATTTAATAGAATTCATTGTTAAAAGAATATAATTTCTATTTTAAATTTTGAGATGTTTTCTGCAGGCAGATTCTGTGAATAAGCCTGAGTTCTCCAAATATAACCATGATTTCAAATACAAGTGAGTAGGCAAACTCAAAATATGCCTGAGACTTCAGCTCGAGACAAGTGGTATAGTACTGAAGACCTCTAAAACTATTTTTGATGAAGAGATATTATCTCAGAAACTGCAGACTGGTAGAAGAAAAGAGCTCCTAAGCCATCATTTTATTGCTAAAGATCTCAAGACTGAAACTACCAAGTGGTTTAAGAGAACTTGAAAAGCCATTGGTGCAGTTTCCCAGCAGCTCAAGCCAATCTCAGCTCAGTTTGCTGGAGTCCCACTCCTCTTCCTTTGTCACCAGCCACATGTTTCCAGCCCCTCCTTTGTGTGGCACCAGCAACCACAGAGGGAGATTGACCTGGCTCAGCAAGTAGAATTGGGTAAAAATGAACTGCTTTTTTCTGTGTGGTTAGTTGTGAGCCAGCTCACCATCATCAGAAAGTGCAAACAGGGCCACAGCAGCTCAAATATTCATCAGGTTCAGCCAGACACTAACATGTAACAGCATTTTTTTTGTGATGAATTATAGAAAGAATGTTACAATTAAAGCTTTTAAAGAACTGTCTACATAAGACTTGTAAATAGAAAATACCTTATGGCTAGAGTTTTAACACAGAGCTACCTAGAAAGACTATTTTAGTAAAGTTCATGAGCTTTCAAAAGCCCCATGAGCTATCTAAAAGCAGTCTTTGAAAAGGAAGTTCAGAAGTCAACATTCACTGATGCAATGCAATGGGTGGTGCTTTAGCCAAGGGACAGAGACCTGTATGGGCCTTACAATTATGATAAGAGGCACATGCTCATTCTTTCTAACTTTAAGAACTAATGAACTCATGAAGTAGGATGTATTGGACTGCAAAAGCGAAGAAGCAAGCTGAAGGCAGAGAGAAAGAAGAGATGTTTCCATGATCATGGTGACTTTTTTTCCCCTATGTATCTAAAGAACAACCAATTCAGTTGAGGGAGCCTCCATGCAGAACAGGGTTAGTAAAGGTACTCCAGGTTGCTACATATACCATTGTAAAAGCTGCTGATTTCATTTTTTATGCCTCACACAGGTTACACATTTTTAAATTATACACTAACGTACTGATTTTTAAAGCAATAATGTCAGAGGAATCAAGGCAGGCTTAGTGAATTATGCGTGGTCTCTGTTTTCATACAGATGAATGTCATTCTAAGAGACATTTCATAAATCATAGCAATCACTGTAACCCAGGCAACCACTACAATTTAGCTCTACAGTTTTTAAGAGACTCAAGTACTCAGTACTTGGGTTAATCACACATGATGAGGTTCTTGATAAAGATTGTCTCAATTCCATCACTTTCATAAACAAAGTAATCAAATTATCTCAAAAAATTTTTTTACTTTCTTCATTGGCAACGCGTAGATTGCCAGTAAATGCAGACCCTTGATACAAAGGGGTTGCAGCGTCAGAGGAAGAAACCGCCTCCCAACACGCATAAGGTAGATCGGTTGTTTCCCATCTCCACTGAAAACAGAATAAAAATTAATCAGCCACTTAGCTGGTGACAACAAAAGAGTTACCAAATAAAACTCTGTAACTAAAAGAACAGGTAGGTAGCAGAAGATGCCAGCTCATTTTGGATCTTTCTCATGGGAGCTAGCGAAGCACAGATTAAATAACCATCAGTGACACTGATCCTGCTTTTGGCAAAAGGAGGGACCGCTTGAGGTTCCTCCAGTCCTGTAGATCTGTGTTCTCAGGCAGGCACTAGAGAGCAGAAGGATGTGTTGTTGCTCAGGGCCCACCTAGACCAGAGAAACTTTTAAAATATTATGTTCTCCTTGATCCTCATGCTCAACGATAATCCTTTAAATTTTCTAATGAGCTTTTTCCTCCCAGATGTTAACATCTACAGTTCTTCATCATTCTGATACAACTCAAATTGTCCTGGAAACCTCTCATTTGTCAATTCCCATAAATAAATATCTTTTATAACCTTCAAATATCACAGTTCGTGTCATGTAGAATTTGCAATCCCACTAACAGATCAAAAAGCTGAGAAAAAACTACAAATACTCATGGATAAAGCAGTGAAAATTCAAATGCTACAAAAGTCTATCTATGTATTCCTAGAACTCATACTTCCTTGATTCAGAGTTAGTAAATGGTCAGGAAGAACATTCATAGACAAAGAAATAAGATGCTCAAAGGTCATCAAAATCCCTTGCAAGATTAGACAGCAAAGTTCATCTAATAGGATGACGTAAGCACATTTGACCTTGGTTGAAACTTTTCCAACAAAAACATTAAGAAATGTTATCAGTATACCTTTCAGTAGAACTCCCCCTTGCCCCGTCTCCTGCAAATGACTGTATATTTTCCCACAGAAATCACTAACATCTATCCATAGTTGCAAGTCTGGAAGGAAACTGCCAACTCATTCCTGCCAAATGTATAGTGTGATGCATTCAGAAATCAGCTTGTTTGGAGAGAATTCATATTAATAAATATTAATAATTAATAAATATTAATAATTTTGGCCGACCTGTACATCTTTCAAGCCATATTTTGAAGGAATCACTAATGATATGTAATTAAAATGGACATTTATCTTGTCTCACAAAAGCATAGCTTGAAGTGGCGGCTTCCTCACCAACTAGGTTATGCTACAGTACAAACAGAAACCATCATTAATAAAAGTAGGATAAGCAACCAGAATATGTCTTTGTCAGAGATGCAGAACATCTCTCAGATATGGGTAGGTTTTTTTGTAAAATCATGTATTCCAAAAATCTCTGTCTTTAACCTGTACTGATCATTATTCAGACTTGCTCCCCAGTTGTTTTTATACGCATCCTCAAATTCTATTAGCTTTGTCAGATGTCAGGGGGTGTTTTGCCTTCTTGATTACAGCTGGTGAAACTCACCGGTCCTAGCTAGCTTTAGCTTAAATATCTTATACCGGTATACACATGTCCCTGTGGCATGCATCTCTACTTCTGTTACTCAGGGTTATCCCATTCACTTTGATGTGTTTCCATGCTCAGTTTCTCAATTGTGGACAGAAACAGCATGAGAGTTTCTTTTATCTATACCCAAAATTTAGAATTGTCCAGATTCACAGAATCTTGAGTGAAAGCATCCACCTGCTGGCAAAAGAGCTCCAATACAAAGGAAACACAAATGAGTCACCATGTATGGCTATGACACAGATTTTGGGCTTCTGTTTTATGTTGCGTTTACCGGAGCCTTCAATTCTAGATTCAAATAATTGGAAGCCACTCTATTCACTACAAGACCTTCTTCTGCCACCAGATCAGATAAAGAACATGCGTCTCTGTCAAACATTTCAGAGTTCGCTCAGGACATCTGGGCACTGTGCCCACCACTCCAGCTCATGCTTGTACTGGATTCCAGTTGGATTGGATCCAATGCTGGCTGGATGGTGAAAGCTCAGATAACGGCGAGCCCGAAAGTCTGCTGTCCTCAACTTCCCCCTTCTCAGAACTGTTGCTGAAGCCACTTTTTTTTTTGCACATGGCTGTGTGCCACAGGAGGAAAATTAACTCACTGGCTCTTAGTGAGTCTTTATGCAGAATTCCAGCTAAATGTGAGCAAAAGGAAGAAAGTGGACTTGTAACAATCAAGATGCTCATAATAAGAAGCAAGAAATACAAAGCCAAGAGAAAGCAAAGCACAACAAGATATTTAGATATCTATATATTCAAAACAGAGAGACCGTAAGAAATGTGGTAAGCTGGCTGTGGAGGAGCAGTCATAGAGATACCAGTCAAAAACAAACACCTCACTTGACATACTGAGTTAACTTGCTACAGTTTGTAAAAAGCTAAGTTATTTTCCCTCAGACTTCATCAGGCAGAAGGCCCCTAGTGTTTATTGGCAAGTATGGCCTCAAATGGCAAAATACTGGATTTATGGTTTGCTGAAGCATGGTATGGCAGTTCCCTGTAAAACCAAACTGTGAAGTAGCAGGTACAGTGAATTAGGAGCATATCTGCAAACAGGCAATTCAGTTAGGTCTGGAAAAGGAAAAAAAAGGTTTGTCTCCTGCTACTGCAAAACCAGAAGAAAAACTACAAGCAGTTATACTGAATCACAGCACAATCCCACTGCAAGAAAACATGACCATGCTTACACAGAGACTTTCATTTGCACAAATTTTGATTCCAAAGAACATTCTTTTAAATAAATATTTGGAACTGTGTAAAAGTGACTACCAACATTAGGAATGCATACTTTGCCATTCGCATCTCTAAAGAAGTGTTTCTGCAGGGATGTCTTTGGCCCCACAGGAGAGATGCTGTGGCTCTTGTGATTATCTCTCCGTGATCTTTCTTCTTGTTTGGATGAAGATGCTGTCTCTCGCAGAATAGCTTCTGCAACCTAATGGAGAATTTGTTATAAATATGTAATTTTAAGTTCAAGTCACAGCTAGTAGAATCAAACAAACCTCAAAGCTGTCTCGTTTTCTGTTGTAATAAAAATTGTGATATTTGAACACAATGAATGAAATTCTAGATCTTGTTCTGCTAGAGACTGGAAATCCCCAGTATCAGACACAACAATCTTTGTATATGGGATCCTCTCATCTTCCATACAGCATCCTAATATTACTCTCACACAACAAAAATCTTCAGTGGCTTCAAAGATAGTTCCACATCACCAAATGCCCCAAAGCAGTAGAAATAATACAGAAAGCTGGCCTACAACAGGAGTCAATTAGCTTTGTCTTATCCTTGCTTTTATTGGAATTCTAATATTTTTTCATCCTGTACATGTGACACTAATCTTGGTTTTTCTGACCTTCATAATCTATAAAAGGATGAGTCATATGAACAGGTAGGTTTGAGGAAATTAAAAATAAAGTGAAATGTAACTTGAAATGACATTTTCAGTGGAACTTAATAGAGTTAGGTGAAAAATCTCATTAACAAGTACATTAAAATCAAATAAAAAGAGAGACCAAAACTTCTTCATGCTATAAAGCAAACGACAGGTTAATTGGTGGTTCTAACATCTTTTAAAGATACATTACTAGATATTAGATTTGCAAATTAGGGAAATATGTAGGAGTAAATGGCTCAATTTTATTTTCTCCTAGGTTCAGACACCCTGTGGAAGAGTAGGATTCATCTCACCAGACTTCACCAGCTAGAAGATAATTATCTGTTCTAGTCGCCTTGATGCACATGGGATAAAATTGATCCCTCTTTAAAGGCACATATTTTTTCTCCTTTGAATATACAGGAAGATGAAATGACCCACTCAAACCAGACTTCTGTCTTTTAAATTCTAGCCTGAACCATTTAATTTCACCAAGACTTGCTGTCTCCTGTGTAAGAAGTGGCTAGCAGCATTCTTCTCCCTACCTTTTACTCCCATAAGTGCAGTTACTTAGTTATATAGAAAGGTAGCAACTAACCCTACAAGTATTTAAATAAATAGGATACTGAACGAGAAAGGGTAGTAGAATCTGTTAATCTATGATTAAACCTCTTTGATTTCAGGAGATCAACAGAGACATTCACATGAGCCAGCTGTATTTTCCACCCTGATTGTCTTTCCTGCTCCACCCCAGTATAACTCCCATCAGGAGTCCAACTTGTGCCTTTCTAAGGCAGGCCAGCGACAGCGTTTTCCTCCCAGAAAGTTTATAGCACAAAATAAGAACTGAAATAAGATTTAGTAAAAGGTCTCACTATATCCCTTGCCAGAAACCAGTCTGCATCTGGCTGAAGAACTCTTTTATTAAAAAGGTAAATGGCATTATATACATAAATACTAGAATTAATTTCGGGAGACTTTAGTCGTCTAATTTAGGCACTGAATGTAAATTAGTTGTCTAGACTCCTTCACTAGTTAGTGGAGGGAGACATCTATGCTGATATAAGTGTTTAAGATTGGTTGGCTGAATCACCTTGTAGAGGTACCCACCTCATGTATAAAAAAGGCTAAGTAGAAGAGGACCACACAAAGAGTATATTTTAACATGGCTTACTGCAGAGCTGATTCTGCCCCTCGCCCCCAGCTTCAGGCTAAGCATGGCAGGAATGGAGGAAAAGTATTCACGCATGATAGCTCCAAAGAAAAACTACACCTGAACTTTTCAGACACTATTAAAGAGACAATATCGTCCAGTACCGGGGTCTCTGATTTTCTGTCCATGAAATTCACAGCTTCTGGGTTTTTTTCTGCTTTCCATCTCTGATGTTCTGAAACTCTGAGCTCATCTCGAAGCTCCATGTTCTGTCTGGTCAGCATCTCAACCTGGTCTCTCAGCTTGCCATAGGCAGCATGCCAGCAGGACTCATTTCTTTTGAACTCCTCCTGCAGTCCCGCAATCTGCTGTTTTAATATCTACCAGTAGAAAAAAAGTGTGCCATGTCATTGCCTGCTCTGGACTAGGCATGCCCACCTTATACACTCAGAAGGAAGCATGGAGTCTTTTGTTCTGCTTAAAGGTCTACAGTATAAAGTTCTTCAATATAAAGGTCTGCAATATAAAAAGAACACATTTGAAATGATTTCTTAAAAAACCCCATCAAACCAACCAACCAAAAAAACCCGTTACCCTGCAAACTCCTGTATCTAAAACAAACCAATTGTTACAAAGTGAGCAAAGTACTTGCGTGTGAAGGAAAATTAGGAAATGCAAACTAATCATGCAAACATTAAACCCACCATTAAATGTGCATGTTAAAAAAAAAAAGGCAAGGATACAAGGTATAATTTAATGTCAGTTCATCAGATCTTCAAGTAGTGACAAGTGTACGTGATTAGTTAAATGGTCCTTACAAACAGCAGGGGATCACAGACATAATTTTCATCTGAGTTCAGGAAAATGAAAGCAGTGACATTTGGTGCATCTTGGAGAGGAGTTTTCCTTATACATGTATCTCCATTATTTTTCCTTACTCCCTTCTCCTTCCCTCACCCGTGCTGATGTCAACTCTGATCCCTCTTCTTTCAAAGCACTCATGGTGGATACTGCAAACGCAACGTTGGTGGAGTTAAGCTAGAAATGTGCAATTTGCTCTGTAATGAATCAATTGTCACTTGCAACCCTTTCCTACTTTCCCCTCCATTGTGTATCTGCCCACTTGTGTCCTCATCATCACCCTTTCTTTGGTGTGAGCTGCCTGGTCAGAATTTGGCACATCCATTGGCCATTTTCAAGAAGCAGCAAACTTCTGAACGTGGGGATCACACAGATAAGTGTCTCAGAAAGTGTTTTGTAATTTATTTGTGGAAAACTTTTCTGCATTCACTATGTTATCAGGTGGGAACAAAAGACTCAAACAATTTGATAGAATTTAATCTCTAGGGCTAGACCTGGTCAGGAAACACAATTATGCCCTGGCAGAAATTCTAACAATTTTTTTTTTTTAAATCCCAGGTGGAAATAAAGCTGATGTTTCAAAATATTGTGCAGAGAAGGTATTCAAAATATTTTTATTCAAAATATTAAAATTACCTCACTGAAACAGTTAATAATTTCCTGTTGTAAATGTTACCTCTAGAGAAATATGGATCATGATCAGAGAAAACATTATGTGCATGGTACAAAAATATGTATTTCAAAAATGTATTAATGAAAAATATAGACAGTATAGAAAGTTTGAAGAAAGTACTGTCTTGCCAGTCTCATTTGTTCTGAAACTTTTCTGGTCAAGAAAATAACTGAAATTGTCAGTTTGCTGTCAAATAGATCAGTTTGGTTTAGACATCCTTTTGCAGCAGAACACTGTTCCAGACATTTCTGAGCATTAGCATTGCCTAGTCTTTTATCCTATAAAAATATAGCTTTTACCTGCCCCCATCTCCTTTATCACTGTCTCACATGGCTCACCATTTTTTTCTTCTCTTTATTAGTGACTCTTCTAGAAAATTACTTAAAGTCACATTATGCCTAGCTATTTTTAATTGGGATAATAGCCACAGATATCCAGTGGTTGCTTTATCACTAAGGAGGCTGAAATAGAGGATTCAGACAGAATCCCCTAAAGGAACTTAGAACAAAGCACAATGACTCAGGGATGTTATTAGGCAGGTTAGGTTGTTAGATACACAGCTAGATATCATCAAAATACCTCAAAGCCAAAGGTCAGGGTAGTTTAAAGAAAAAAATCAACAAACTCCCAGCTCAGGGATGAGAATAGAGAATGATGGCCAATAACTCTGTGCCATTGGCACAATGGCTCTTTATATCAAAAAGTTGTAAGGCCCACTATGGCAGGAGTTGAAAATTTTTCAAGAGCCAGCTCAGATCTGGTTAAACCAGTACAAGTAAGTACAAGGAACATGGGAACCTCCCACCCTTCCTTATAAAACAGAAAGCATAACCTTATTTTTTTCTTATATAAAGAAAATGGGATGTACATTTAAAACACAAACCAAAGCAATGTCCTATTAACATGAAAAATCTTCACTGTACACACAACTGTCCTTAAGAAGTAGAAAGAATAATTGGCTATCTGTGCCAAATGGAAGGATTTATGTACTACCATAAGATGCCTTCATGAAAGGAGGCTGAGAACTGCATAGTCTACAGAAGACAGCTTACTTGTATTTCTTCTGCTTTCACATTTTCTCCAGTGACTCTAGCTGTTCCTTTGAACTTGCTATGGGCAATTTTTTCTTTTTGCAGTGGGTGAATTTGGTCTCTATAGTGTTCCAAAGGGTGAGTCAGCTCCTGGCTCCTGACAGTCTTGAGCTGGTCCATTTGTTTTCTGTTCAGAAGGCAAACAAAGTGTATGAATTTGGCGTAAAGACTATTACAAAGGACTGTCTTTAGACAGTTCTTGCTTTCTTTGGGCATGATTTTTGGAGGGCTTGGGCATGTCCCATATATGCTGATACTCCTGGGAGTGGCAACAAGTTATCAGCACTTGTCAAAATTGAGCTCCTTCATCACTAGGAACACTCAAGCATGAGTTCAGCTGCAAAATTTATTCTATTGGGTAGATGAAACAATTCTCATTGAAATTTTCTGACAACATAATGACCGTGAACTTAGAGGATTTTAAACACATTTTCTGCTCACAGAGATAGCTAAATTAGGGCAGACCTGCAGAAGGCACAGCTTGTTCCCTTGCATTACACCTATGAAGCACTTCATCATGCAAGGCAACCCAGTCATTCCTACAAATGAGAACAGTCATGGACCTGAATGAGAGGGGATAAAGTACTTGCTATAGGTAAATATACTCCAAGAGTTAAATGTGGGAGATTAGCACACAAAAGAGATTTTGCCTTTGAACTCAAAGTCTCAAAGCATGAGTGGTGTGGAAGCGCACTTAAAAATGCAGCCAGACGGGCAGAGTATCAACAATAGTCAAGAGAAGTAGGAATTCTACTCACATTAATACAGTTAAATTAGCAAATATAGCCCCTGCTTGATTATGTCCAGCCTACCACTGCTACATATCCAGAACACTTGCCCTGAAATACAATATACTAGAAGAAAAGCAAGATGCAAGATCTATACATAACAACTTCCACTGAAGACTGAACAGTACTGTCTTAAGTTTCTTGCACCCTGCAAAAGAAAATCCAGGTAGCTATTCCTTCCAGTAGCTCAGCTGATATCAGCTTCTTCAGAATTGCACAAGAGTTCCATCTGCGCAAATAAACTATCAGAGCTGGAGCATGAACTCAAGGTGCAATTGCCCAGAGTGCCGTAATGCTAGCATGACCTCTGGTCTAGGCATCAGCCATCCAGCACTGTGCTAGGTGATGCTGGGCAAGGTTTGGAGGTTAGCACAGGCCAGGAAACACATCCAGCAGACAACTCGAATGCAGCCACCCTGGTCTGCAGGGTAAACCAGGTTAGTCATATGGAGGTGTCATGCTGTGCCTCTTTGCCTCAGGGCTAGAAAACAGACCCTGGCCCGAGGAAATGTAATAACCAAGGATGCCAGGAGCACACACAATTTTCTTTGGAGCCTCAGATAATCAGCTTGTACCCTAGCTGTAAGTTGCAAATAGGAGCTAGGTGCACATCACAGATATAAAATATAGAAAAAAAAGGCTAAGTGCTTTTTTCTTGCATGAGTCCCAGGCGTACCTCCTCATGAGGCACATTGCAGCAGGTTGGTTGTGAGGCAAAACCATATATGAAGCAAAGGTCTTTTTTCCAAGAAAAATAGTGAAATACAGATGGGGAAAAAAACAAACCTGCTGTCTACTGCTGTTGGTCCAGAAAGAGTGCAGATTCAATACTACAAGGAAATTATATATTAAAAATGGCAAACAAGTTGTCCTTGCTGAAGGAACAAGGAAATGACCATCACTGAATCTTCTGACTGATGTCAAGAGTAACTACCTCAGTGCTTCAAAGGCGGAGCTCCAGGCTCTGTTAGGCACCAGATACACACAACACACTACATCTTGACTGTTTTCACCCTCTTGCCTATATTATTTGTGCCTGCAAAGGTCTAAAAACAAAGTGCTGGGAAACGAAAGAATGGGTGGACTGGGCAGGTCCAGGCATGTCATGCTGCTCTCAAAAGGATTTTCATTGCTTCCCATGAGCATAAGTTGTCAACATGGCACAAGTGAAATGCTCTCAATGTAGTGACCATCTTGTGTTCCTAATAGGCTTACTGGTTTAAAAATACAAAGCAGATTCTGAGGTTGCATAAATCAGCACAGGGTCAATGAAGTCAGGGAGCAGAAGCTGCCTTTCACAATTGGTTTTAGCTCATAAGTTACAAAAAGTGAGTGATAAGATGCACATATTGTACTAGGCGGGTATTTTTGGATAAATATCTGTGTAAAAATGCTTGGGTCTACTATGGCTAATGACATTAATAAATCCACAGAAAGCTTTTTTAAAAACCTGCAGTATCATGAAAAAAACAAAGCCATGTCATCTGTGAGGCAGCATTGTCAGCAGGCAGAGAATGCAGTTCTGGCAGAGAGTGCACTGCAGTAATTCTGCACCAATGCATCCCTCCACAGCCAAAACTTACACCAGTAAAAGTAAAAGCAGCACCTAATTTCATTAGTAGTTTTATGAACTGCCAAATCACATCTGGAACACCTGCCACAGTCAGCTGATCATCATCTTCCAATATGTTTGCAAGATCACAAACAAGAAAGATCTTTAATGAAATAATTTATTTTTAAGACATTGAAAGTATTTTGCTAAAAGACAGCTATAGGAGGAAATGATATAAAGTGATAAATGTAATGCAGAAATATCCTTTGGCACAAATCCCATGGTCTTTGAAATCAGAAGGAATGAACAAGCAGATGTGAAAAATAACTTATTAGTTTGCATTATATATTAAAAATCCAAAACAACAAATTATGCCTATTTAGCACCAGTTAAGTACTAGGCTTGAAAAGCAAAAAGGAATAGAGTCTCCCCTGTTTTTACAGTATATGGTACCAGTAATTTCTAGCGGATTTCATCACATTAAAAAATATATATTTGATTTCATTGTAAGCATGCTAAATTTTCATTAGAGCATTTGCATAGCCTGTAATTAGTTACACTTTCATTTGAAACCCCATAGTTTCAAAACTTATTTCTTGCAGGGATTTGTGGTAAGAAATTATTTCACTTGTATGAAGTTGTAAAACAAAACAAATCCAGAACTATTTTCAGCTTTTAATAATTACAAATAACAAAAGGAACTGTTTTGAATTTTCAAGTTTTTCATCGATATGGTAGCAAATGCATCCTCAGTCTGGTCTGAAGATAGGTATTTCTGAAATAACAGTGCTGTGGGCATTGACAAATGCTATACACTTTGTGTTAACTTTGGAAATATGGGCTACCCTGATGTGAATGTGATATGACAAATTTATCCTTTGCTCCATCAGAGGCCTGATCTCATAAAATAAATTATCCTGAGTTCTTACTGATTTCAGTGTAATCTGAAGACTTTCAGAAACTTGTAAAAAGCACTTGACATTACTCAGCTTTAAGGCCCAAACTGCACCAGTATTTTCAGAGTTAACTCCCATCAGTTAGGCACTTCAGTTTTTAGCTTGACAGATAAATAAGTGTTTCAGTTCTGAAACAACACAGACACAGTTGAAAAGAGGCTCTCTAATAAGTACGATTTTAGCAGCCTGATTTTAAGGATCCTAAGGAAATATTTGCCTTACTCCATACACAAATCAATCTCTGGTCTATACAGACTTACCTGTGAAAATGCATTGCTTTCTCTGGTTCTTCTTTCACTCTAGCCCCTGAAGGGGTTCCTCTGTGATATACATTGGTCTCTAATCCTCTGGTAAGGATGTTCTGGGTTTCTTCTATAAAGACATCTACGTTAGTACACAGAACTTTGTGAATATTTATGAACCCTCTCTGAGTATTTAAAACCCCAGACTGCATAGCTGCAGTAAGCTTTATTGCTTAATCTATCAAACAGAATCTTTGCCTAATTATGCAAGTATTCCATTCCCAGCATAATTCTTAGTAGTGCAATCCCTTTTCATAGTGAATTCCTTTTCAGTATTGTGAATGCCAGGTCAACCTTATTTTGAGATGCCTCAGGAACCCTTTTTTAACAGCAGCCTGACATGGAGTCAAGTGTGCTTAGCAAGTTGTGACAGAGCAATTTAGAGCCATCAGAAGTTAATATTTCTGCCCTGGTGATTACTACAGATAGGACAACTGATTTTGACAGATCCTACACAAAGAGACAGCCAATGGATTTGGGATGAGGAGTCAATGTGGAGGAAGTCCTTCAGTGGAAACTAAGAGACAAGAAAAGTCAAGAATCAATTTAATAAAAAGGACTAAATCCTGCTCAAGTGGGATATCATTTCATTGCCAGAAGTAAGATCATTGGACCAAAAGGCTAGAAAGATTGGTTGACCGTAGAACTGGGACCACATTCAGGACAAACTGAGTGAAAACGTTCTTAGGAAATCATTTTCCATTGATGTGTCTTAAGGACAAAACATGCAAATTTGAGAAATTATTTTGCCCACTTTTTTTAAAGTCACAGTATTTCTGAGGAAGGTAAATAGAAAATGTGAATAACTCTCTGTCAAGAGGTCAGTGATAGGAACATATCTAACCTACATGGAACTCTAGCTCTCACTCCAGGGACTCACTGAATCTCCCACCTGACTCATGGGGTTAGAAGTCTGCACCTGAAAGTGCACCTCAAGCAACAGACTTAGGAAAAATGGCTAGTGACGATGGAGAGCCAAGCGTAACAAGGGGCTTGCAGATATATCTCTCCCCCCCGCCCTTTTTTTTTCTTTGTAGTTTATGACTGAGAAGTGCTGACTGAGGTGGGCATATACCTAGGGACCACACACAGAATGAGTCATAAATCCAAGAGAATTTTTTTTCCCATACGAAAAACAAATGTTAATCAAAACTCTGGTACCTCTTACCTAATGTGTCTATGAACAGTTTTTTCTGTGGTTCCTCCACTGCGGGGGTTTCTTTAATCTTGAAAGCAGGAATCTCACCAGTCCCTGTTGAGCATGGCAAATCTAGGCTTTTAACATCCCTGGCCCTATTCTCATTCTTTGATTTAGGCTCATGCTCTCTCCTTTTCAACCTTGTGAGATGAAATGGGGACTGCTGAAGAGAAAAGTGAGCCTTGCTCCCTTTCAGCCTGACAGCTCCAATACTGGAATCACTGCTGCTTGCGCTGCAGGAGAGACATTGCCTTGACATCACTTGAATATCTTGTTTCCTTGGGGGTGATCTGTTGTATGTTTTAATAGACATTTTTTCAGTTCCACTGGGCTCATCACTAGCATAATCGCCATCAGAGAGATCCAA
The DNA here is from genome assembly GCA_002844005.1 of Limosa lapponica baueri. Taxonomy (NCBI): domain Eukaryota; kingdom Metazoa; phylum Chordata; class Aves; order Charadriiformes; family Scolopacidae; genus Limosa; species Limosa lapponica. The sequence goes on from KZ506105.1 coordinate 333,887, forward strand.
ATGTCTGTCAGTATGATCTACTCCCTGAGGCCCGTGCTGGGAAACATACTGAGCATCATGAGATTTGGGGTCATCATCACTGCTGGAGGATAAGCAGCTTGACTCACAGGACAAAGATGCAACGTGCCACATCAAGACAGCTGTCCCCTTCCTTTGCCGCTCCTGCTGCAAGGCTGAGGATGAGCTTCCCTTCTCCACAGCCTCAGTTGAGCTAAGTGCAATTTTTACTATCTTACCATTGACCATCTTAAATCCAGTATGGATTTGTCTTTTGCTTTCTGAGCTCTGGCTCCCCAAAACAAGTTCCTGTGGGTGTACCTGAACCCACTTCTGACCATGTGTGAATGCAGGGCCTGCACTCCACTCTGCCTCCTTGGTGTGATCTATTTCTAAATCCTGAAGTGGAGAATGCTTTTGCAGGACTTCCAAGGGGTTTTTTGCTCCCTCTATGAGGTGACTCTTCAGAGGCTGATCCACCCTACCGAGGTCCTTTTGCAGGGTACCCTCCACAAGTCTTTCATCAGTTCTGCCTGCTTTCCCTACAGAATCCGTATGATGAGCTTCCCTTTCCTCACCTACTTGTAGGTTCATTTCTGTTACTGTTTCAGGACATGGTTGCAGGATTTCAGGCCACCTTCTCTGTGATGAGTCAACAGGATTTTCCTTTGAAGCTTCATCTCTCTCAATCACTTTTTCTTCTGCACTTTGCTCAACTACTTTTGCTTCACAGTCAGTCTGAGCCTTTATCTCCAGCTCAGCTAAAGCACAGTCTGCTTTTTTTTCATGTGTACTAACCTGTATATTTAACTGAGAGCATTCCCCTGGCTGCAGTATACCTGCATCCACTTGAACAGGCTGGGAGAAATGGCTCCAGCAGTCCAAACCAGCTTTTCTGGAATGCTTGCTGTCTTCTTTCAAAGGCTTCTGTTTAGTTTTTTTGAGTCTTACCATACCTTCTCTTCGTTTCAGAAAAGCTTTCCGAGGGGTTACTTTTGCCTTGCTCTGAAAAAAACACCAAAAGTCCTGACAATCACAGTCTGAGAATCATTCTCCAGAAAGGAAGCTATTTATAATTGAAAAAGCTGAGACACTAGAAGTCTTAAAGACCCTGACTGTGGATAACTGAGTGCATAAGTAACAGCCCCAAGACTACAGGGAAGGTACAAGAACTTTTAGGAGCAGTTGTTATTTGACACCTCTATTAATTCATTATTAGACTCAGATGGTTATGATGGTGCTAAGTGTTTATCTATATAAAAGACAGACAGATGAAGATGAGATAGAAGATAAAAGATGAGGCAAGTTCTGTCTTTTTTTTTTTTTAAAGGAAGTTTGAGTGTTTTTTACAATGTGACACAGAAATATATAAACGCATCAGTTTCAGATGTTATTTTGCCAGGGAGACAAAGAGAAAATTCCTGAGTTATGAAATGTGCATCTTCCAAGCCAACAAGCCTAACAAAATACTGAGTCTGACACCTAGAGGTGTCAGACATAAACTCATCCCAAACTGCACATAAAGCAAAAAGCAGAGCAGTTTTACTGTACTTGGCCCTTGTACAAAAACTGTATTTGGAAATGCCCCATTCTCACATTAGTGGCACATAAGAGACTGCATGGACCGTTTATTTTGAAATAAACTAACAGAATCAACCTTGAGATCTAATTTAGCTAAGTATGTTGAGACTCGGGCACAAACTATGACCCAGAAAGTATGTGGAAAGAGGAGAATCCAGTGGGAAGCATTGGGGAATATGACTGTGACCAAGTAATACGGTGTTTTCACTTTTGGGAAAAATCTTCCAATATCACATGAAAGAACAGTGGGAAAATGCGCTGTCATACAATGAGCCAAAACAGCCCACACAATACTCAAGTCCATGAGAACTTATCAAAAACAAAGTGAATGCACCAATGGCACGGTACCTGCTTCTCCTTCTGCTGTTTTGCTATGAGATGATTGTCTACTATAATTTGTTCTTCAACAAATTCTTCAGAAGGCTTCTGTCTAAAACAAAGTGCTGGTGTGACTGGCCTAGGCAAGGAACAGGAAGGTAGTTATTTTTAAAGGTTGTCCAATTAATTTTCTTTCAATAATTTTCATGGAGCTGATGTTGAGTTTAGAACTGAAATGTTCCCTCCAATTTTTTTTTAAAATGTGAAGCATGTTAGTAAAAAGCTCACTATTATATGACACTTAATTTTCACTTTAAAACATCCTGTCTAGACTAAACATTAATTATGCTTTTAGCAAGTAACATTTTTTGGCTGGTATCAGACTCTACTCAAAAATAGAAAATAGTCGAAAGGAAAAAAAATCGGCCATTTTCTCCAGACTATAGCTGGTTGCAGTCACAAAGAACTCTATCTCTCTGACAGAGTGGTTTGAATTAGCTAGTGAAGAGTGACAGAGGAGAAAAAAAATGTCCATAATGTTGTGGAGGGACAAATTGAACACTGACTCAAAATGAAGCATAATACAGCCTACTTGAATACATCTTATTTCATTGAAAATGTGCTTAAAGCCTTAATTTAGGCACTTATGAATAATTTCTACTGAATATTTAAAAACCCTGGGTTTAATAGGGTTACTGGTTACACAGCACCTTACTGTTCTTTCTATACCCAACCTCCACCTCACACCACTGTACCATGGAAAATCTTTTCATTTGTCAGTGTGGCTCTGTCTATTAGCACACAGCATGGACTAATAGGATTAGATTTGTAAAGTAAAACTGTTGTTGCTAAGGACTCAATGTTAGACAATTTGCATTGCAGGGAAGTTTACTTCAAACCAACTGTAGCCTGGTCCCATAGTGAAAATGTCACAAAGAGCTGGGGTACATTCTGTGCAGTAGTTTCATCCAGCTCATGCTAAGACCACAATATGAACCAAAGCACAGGAAGTGGGGTGACTGGGAAATGGAATTCAGAAGCTCACTACTGATCCAAAAAGGCATATGTGGACAGGCCCACTTGCCCAGAAGTGCTTATGGTACTGCCGTCTCTTCCCAGCCTTTTGCTCTGTAGGTCCCCATATTCCTTCTCTGCCCCAACTCCCACATGGCTAATGCACTAAAAGACACTCATGACTATTACTCAGTCTGTACTTGCCTAGAAGTTTGCTACTTCTCTTTGGCGGAAGGCTCGATGTGCCCAAAAGTTACTGCTTCTGTCTGCATCAGCTGAGGAAAGGTAACAACTCTACAAGCATTTCTTCCATCACCAGTGCCAACCTAACAGTTCTTGCCTAGCCACGAGCACCCCCTCAGTGTGCTGGTACAAGTGCTTTTGCAATGCAGTAAAGAACCAGATCAGAGAACTGATCGAAGTTAAAAGTTACATTTCTCCGCTCTCCAGATAATTTTAACAAGGATTTCTTCACTGACCTCTTCACTATATAGGCACATAAAAATTGGTCTTGGCACAGCTGAAGAGGCAGAGCAAGGACAAGAATGAACAAGCTACTCAGACTGATGCTGCTATCACAAGCTGATGGCTACTGCAGAAGAAATGATGGCATAACGAAAGGTGTTATCTCTACCTGACAACTTTTGCTTTACTTCTATCCTTTGAAGATCATAGTTACAAAACCAGTTCATTTAAATTGGCTAAATCAGCATCCTAAGTAGATCATCTACCAGTTCCTAGATCTGTCCAATCTCTGCCCAATCATACCTGACACTCTCAAGCGAAGGAAAGAGGCTTTGTGTTGCTAATCTAACACTTAGAGTATGCATACAATCAAGGAAAATGTGCTTTTGTAGCTTGGCTGACAGATTAAAATAATTTCTCACCTGCCTTCTACATTTCCAGTCTTCATCTTCCTCTCTATGCCAAAGGGAGACAGAAGAATCTCCTCATTTACTTGTTCTCTTTGTTCTTTGTTGACAGCAGAAAAAGTTTCAGGGAAAGTCCTCTCTCTTAATTGACTGTTATCTAAGCAGCAGGAAAAAGGTGAATGAAAACAAAGCCTTTATAGAATGAATAAATGAAAAATAAACATCATAAAATAAATTAGAAATGTTTATATTTTCAAGAACATATGCAAGATTTTGATTTTTGAAAACACTTCATAGGATACAATTGAATTAAGCAGGTGGAAGGATGCAACCCATGAAAAAAAAGTAGATCCTCAAGTGCAGTTGCTGGAAATAAGGAAAGGGCAAATGGTATGATTTGAACACTTTGCTAGACAGTACTGAACTACTCATGCGTCTGTAATTATGTGACCTGCAAGCCAGTTCATTAAACAGTTTAACAAGCACTATTTGTACACATGAGACTTTCTAACTGGGTATTTTCTATTCCATTTCACAAAAGTGCAATTTTTACATCTTCCTATTGAAGCTTACTGGCTACGTTCACTGCAACAAGAAGACTCCCACTTCAATTAGTCTTTTTTCTAAGTGTCAGCTAATGTAGACTTTCTCTTTTAGCTCAGTTTAAGCCTGTCAACTGTAGCAAAAAGTCAACTGGCTCATTCACACTACACACTGTTGCTGTAGCCAGGAACCATATAGCTCACTTTGTTATATTAATGCACCCAGAGCTACTGAAGTCTTTTGCAATATAATGAAAGGACTTTCTGGTCCAACAACAGGAATACAAAAGCTTTACATCCTTCTCGCAGCCTTTCCCAGCTACACACTAAAAATCTCTGGTCCGACAGCAGTCTAGCAGTGCTGTTTCTGCAACCATCTCACCTGCCTTGCACCAGAATACGTATGAGGAAACAGAGGTGACACAGCAGGTTCGCAGCCTCAAGGGATGCAGAACCCATGTGTCCTTCCTCACAGCCTCATGTGTGGGGCTATGATGTCTCCAGAATGCTCTAATAGGTGAGGTCCACCAGCACTGTAATTTTAAACTAGTACTTCCCAGTGCAAGGCAAGAACAATGTTTCCAAGCAGCTGTGTAATTCACCTTTGTTTTCTTTTCTGTTCTCTTCTTGAGCATCTTGTCTGGAAAGCTTTTTTGTGGGGCTCCCAGTACACTGAAGCATCGGCTCGGTGCTTATCCCTTTAAATAAGAATGTGAAGTGTTATACAAGCTGTTGGTACACTCATGTTTATCTTTCCAGCAGTAAAAGCCCACACTCCTCACAACAGTCAGGAAGGTCTCTGTTCATTCCAGTCCTCAAGCAAGCTTTCAACAGAAGCGTATTTCAAAGGCAACTGCACTGACCAGCTTCCAGTCAGGAGTTAATGCAATGTACTAAGGTCTCTGCACCTTCAAGCCTTAGTTTTACGCACACAAAGTAGGTCTAAGTCAGTGGTGCTGTCAAAAAAAAAAAACAGTTTCAATTGCACTACGGGACTGTCTTTCAGCATTGCAGTTGGGTCTTGTTATAAAAGTTCAAAGGAATCCAGGATGCAAGTCTGATTTGCATCCTCTTCCCCTTTAAGCAGTTTTATTTCCCACTTCCTTTTGTTCATCTTCACCCCATTTTGAAATCAACTTTTGATTTCTTGCAAATCGCTCTTTCTTCTTTCTCACTCCTTGGTATCTTCCCACAGAGGAAAAGGCTGGCAAAGCGTAGCAAAGAGGCAATGCCAAGTAGCAGCTCACATTCGTTTTCCTCCAGATGATGTGACTCCACATCAATGTGAGAAAATCAAGGTTGCTGATGAAGAGCAGACCTTCTTAGCTAAAGAAACACATTCTCTCACCCTTGGAAGCTATATCCACTTCCTACTTTTTATTCTTCTCCCCCCCCAAATACAATATAACCCCTATTTCATATAACTTAGCTTTTCCAATTTAATGACTTTCTGTTCCATTTATATCTACAAGGTGCAATTTCTCTGTCAGTATGAGAGGAAGAATGGCTGTGATTTGAAAAGTAAAAAAAAAAATCAAGTTTAAAATACTTTAAAAGCTTTTATAACAAGCCACCATAAAAATAAAGCACCTTCCCCTGACCTGCAATAAAATCAGTAACAATTACTATCAAGGGCAAAAATTCACAGGATTTGCACAATAGCTTTAGTTTCAGATTTCCAGCACTTTTTACCCACCTGAATCTGAAAGCTGCATGTGCTCTCCTGAGATTTCTGAACTGCTCTCATTTGGGATGAACAGCGGGGATCTGCTTTGCCAAGCAGAGCTCATTGCCAAGGGAGAGGTGTGTAAGCACTCTGGGCTTTCAACTTGGGAAGAATTTTCTGATGGGAACTGGACAGGAATGCCAGTAGCCGGAAAGCATGGAAGAGGTGGCATCGTGGCTCCTAGGTGGGAAGGTATCCCAGGAGAAACAGAAAAGCCTAAAAATAATTACCAGAGAAGAAAAATTAGAGAAGCCTAAGACAAATATTTTGCACCAAACTAGAAATCTCTTGCTAAACTGGTGTTGCACAAAAACAACGTTGCTTTCATGTTACCTGGTGGTTTGCATATTCAGAGTGAAATAATCAAATTCCGCTTTTGTTATTTTATTTAAATTGTAAAATGTGCTTGCTACAACTTTCAGCTGTAGCAAAAATTATCGTATGCTACAGGGATGCTGAATTAAAAAAAATTTACAAAGTACTCCTGAGCATGTAAAACACACATAAGGGACTTGTTAAGTCCCTTAGCAGGGACAACTCAAGTACTGCAAAGTATGTCTGAGGCACTTCTCAATGCAAAAGAGGGGAAGGTTTTCCTTTAAGGTCTGGATGACTGGTTACACATTTTATTAGAAGACTTCTAAGTGGAAAAGACATAAGCAGTTTTGCATAGGGACCAGAGGCCAGGCTCCCTAATTCCAGGAAAGAAATCCCTTTAGAAGGTTACAAAATTAAGCTTGCTTATTTTCTTTCTCCACACCATGATTCCTTTCTGTCCTGTAACCTGTCTTCAACAAGAAGAATAGAGTGCCTGCGACTGAAATTGCCTCACCCCCCAGTTAAGGCATGTTTTGGAAGAAGGCTGATCTGTGGATTCAAATCCTGTCCAGCACAGACTCAAAAAAAAGCCCAACTCACTAATTCTGGAGGAATGCTCTGACCACACAGCCAGCAGGTGGGCAGAACCACTTCTCTCTGTGTTACCATGAGACACTGAAATAACAACCTGTAGTTCAATGAGGTTTTGATTTTACTGTTGGTCACTGTATTATTTCTTTAAATGCATGGCAAGAATAAAGCAACTGCCTTTATCATAATAAAATAATTCATAGGCCTAGAAGTTCTTCATATTTTACCTGTTTAAAGCTTAACAGGACCAGATGATGCAATGTCTTTTTGCTACCCTCAACCTACACCGCCTCCACTAACAAATAAGAATTTTCAGTGCAGATTTTGGTCAGCTTTTCATTCAAGGAAACATTTTATCTGTGGCTTTGTATGTTAACTAAATGTATCTGGATATGTAAATACATCCAAACAGCATCCTATAAATATATTTCTTATTGTATGAGCTTGGTCTTGAGTTCATGATACAAACTGTACTTCCTTACTTGAGAAATGCACCAAGTGACTTGCAGCACTGGGGCAGGGGGAAGAGGAGTTTGCATGAGGACACATGGCAGGACCCTGGGCACTTTTCTTCTCACACTGCTCAGTCCTTCCTGAGAACTTGAAGAAAGCGATGCAGCCTAACTGTTCCACTCACAGCAAACCAGTGGAAGTAACAACAAGCATTTTGCTAATTGCAGCATTTGGGCAGGGATTAACGACCAATATAATTGCTCTGTGGATGTTCTGCTTTGATTAGAAAACTTGGAAGCCGCAGAGTGCTTTGATTATAAATGATTCTGTCCAAACTGGTCAAACTATGAAGTATTTTTTTACATGCATGGAGGAACAGCAGAAGACTTGGCTGTCCTTAACTGAGAAGACTTCCTCACACTATGGATGATTAGAACATGGGAAGAAAGTGTCAAAAAAAAATGTAGCTTTTCAGCTTTAAAAAACTATTACTAAAACCCCATCGGGCTGCACTGAACTCTAGCATGCTGCCACCTAGTTTTCCTAATATCCTCTGATACCTTGGCAGAATGAAACCTCGCAGCTCCTCAACTGGGCAAAGAAGCTTGAAATTAGACTGAGAAAACTGATACGAGATCAATGCACAGATGCAGACAGGGGATGCCTTAGGCTGCTCAGGCTCCTACCACGTGGGTTAGGTGAAGCTACCTCCCCAGCAGGTTATCTGAGGAGTAGAAGCCATCCAAGGATCACCTGGCCTTCCTATGGCCTTACGGATACTCCCTGACTGAGGTTATGCACCAGCAGCCCTGATAAAGCTTGGCCAACGCTGTCACAAGTCTATATGATTTCCCTAAATTGTCCTTTCACCATGGGGCCACATGCTGAGGAGAATGTGCTACTACTATGGACAGGGTGGAAACCTGGGAGAGTCCTTTTTTTCTACTTGCTGAACAGATGGTGTTTTCTGGCAATGCCACTGGTAAAATGAAGCTGTTCAAGGAGTTGTATCATGCTGTGAGGAACAGGCTGTAATATTAAAGGTAAGAGTCTGTTAACAGAAGCATGGTATCTTGACTTTCTTCCTCTCCTTTTTTCTACATAAAAGCTGTAGCTTTCACACAGAGGTAGAGAAAAAAAAAGGATATTTCAGCTTTTCTGTAATGCTCACCACTATACTGTAGTTTTCTGCAGTACCATTCAAATCCATACTTCAATAGAAGTCTGTACAGGAGGTCTGTTATTAAACATAAAGGATTCCTCCTCATAGTTCTCCTGGAATTTTAGTGTACAAAAAAGGAAAGAAACATTTTCTGGGGTTTAAAGCTTGTGCATAATGTGTGTAAAGAAATGAATGTTTTAGCCCAACTGCCAGAGGAAGAGCTCCCAGCCACTGAAAACAACCATTAGACTTCTATTTCTTTAAGGAACTGCTGTGTTTCACTGCTGGAGTGCAAGCATCAGCAGGTGAGGGTGCTGCAGCATAAGGAGGGATTCACCAAGTACCTGGGTTGTAAAGTGCAATGATTTTCTGCTGTTCAGCCACCAGCCTTTGCAGCTGCTCCATATGCTGCCTCATCACCTGGTCCTGCTGCCCTGGAGACTGAAAATATCATGAAGACACAGTATCAAACTACATTTCTCAATGTTTCTGGTACCAACAATAATAAGAGAAGGCCTGAGGTGAGGTGGGCTTAGGGAAAGAAGCCGATGATGCAGCCTTGTTAGCACAGGTACTTCTGATTTTTATATCATCAAAAAAGGCTAAAATTATGATAGACTTCCAGTGGAGAAAGGGTTGAGAACTGCCAGCACGAATACGCCCTAAATAATAAATTCAACTGTATTGGAAACATGAGTTTCTTTAAAATGTGCAACTAAGACACCGTATTTTTTACTATCTTATAAGAAGCAAATAGAGTACTCAGTAGAAGAGATTCTGTGGAATTACTCCTGTCCATCTCCTTGTCAACACTAAGAAGAAGAGAAAAGGTCAGAAATGGAAAAAAGCTAAAAAAGGAGGGGGAGGATGAGAAGAGGACTAATGGAAAGACCCACAGAAATAAGAACATGAACATGCCTCACAAACATTACACACATGAGGACACAGAGCCAGAACATACAATCTTTTCACCATAGGGCAGAAGATAGGAGTAACTATCCAACAAGAGGAGCAGAGAAAAACTGATGATTTGTCTCTTTGGAAAAGCACTTTATTTCATGGATGCATTAGGCAACATAATCAAACACAGGGTTATAATGCACTTCCCAGGGCTTGCCAGTAAAGCTCCCTATCTATAGACACACACAACAGTTACCTCTTTCTTCCTGAAGAGGCTGTGCAACTACCAGAAATATGCAATGTGCAGTTATAAATTCAGTAATTATTTAAAGCAAACTTACCTGTTCCATGTTTTTGTAGGTGGGAGCACAATGGTTCGTCCCAGGCTCTGAGGCAGGGAGCAGAGGAGGAGTGAACATTTCCAAGGTGTTGCTTGCATCATGAATTCCAGCCTGGGTTACGCTGGAAGCCAGCTTTTGAGGAAAGCAATCACAGCTGGCCAAATAACATAATTGCCTTGCATGCTGAAAAGCTTGGTCATGGCCCAAGTTATCTGTGGAGTCATTACTGTTGCCCATCATACTGCTGGCTTCTGAGCTGTATAAAAGTGGACACTGCTTGCCGGAGGACTCATTCATGTTGTCAACCTGACCTGGGGATAAAGAAGGCATGAACTTCTCAATTATTATTTTGGAAGTTGGTACTATGCTTGCTAGATCACTGGCAGTCTGTTGTGACATATTGTCTTCCTCCTTAAAAGCATATGCTTCCATGCCCTGCTTTTCGAAATCAGTGTTAGGGATGTGCAATAAAAAACACCATAAAGAAAGGTGTCATACTGACATAGTAAATCCTGTGATTTGTCTTCTCTCTTTTTTTTTTTTTTCCATCCAAGATATTATTTTTTAGCCCAGGCTGAATGTAGAGTATCTTCTGACTTCAGAAACTGTAAAGCATACGTATATAGGTTTATATATTTTTACATCTATACAGAAGCATATATAAATATATATATATA